>JAIPRL010000336.1:120771-155155 GCA_025469235.1 Pemphigus obesinymphae | reverse complement strand
ATTATTCTTCTCGTTAAATTTGATTATAGGTGTTTAAGCTCTAAATCTAACCAAAATGCCTTAATTTCAATTTTGGGTTGTATAATTTTGCTATATTGCCAATTAGATGGACGGAGACAGAAAATGCATCCTCTTAAGAGCTTAAAAAAAAAAACACGGCTAATGCGGGCAGAGGGCTATAGCTCCCTTATACATCCTCCTGGATACTCCCTCGCTTAACATAAAGAAGTATAAATAATAAATACAATAGATGCATTCAACGATACCTAAGTATGGAAGACAATTAAAGTCAACAAAATTTAATATAGGTACAATTAATAAATTGAAATAAATACAGTTTTAGTTTTTTTTTTTAAAAAAAGTATGATTTTATAGTTCTTATAACTTTAAAATTTAGTGCTATGCTAAAAGCGTTTATAAAAATATTCATTATGTATTGTTGTTTATTACGGTAAGTACCTACTATGTAGTATTGTCAGTACATAAATACACGTGTTCGCAACGGATTCATTGGGTTTTTCTGTAGGATATTGGTTTATTTATAACTTAGTACATATGACAGGTGTATATTATGTAAAGAGTTTTTTACCAACTCGCAGAATATAATTAATTTTACACCAAATGCTTTGTAATAAATTAAGTCAAAATATAAAATATAATAAGTCTTTCTATACTACATAAATATGTGCATATCAGTACAACGTCCAGTAAAATATAAGAAAATTGATACTTTGCATAAAATTATATGGAAAAAAATAAATACTAAAATATTATAGTTAAATAAAATATAGTTAGAATTACTATTTTACAGGAAAAATTACAAAAAACGATATAGAAATAATTACTATAGGTATATAACCTAACCTAAATATAGTTAATTTATATATTACCTAGTAATATTTACTATATTTTATAGACATTATTTATTTAAATATTTGAATTAATGAAATAATGTGGTAAAAATTACTATAAAATTGATCACGGCCAAATATTGTTTTGCGGACGGTGTTTCGTTTTTTTTTCTTCTTAATATCTCTAAAGTTTATAGACTATAGACAACTAGTTGACAGGCGCGATGACTACATAGAATTGAACTTCCGCGAAAAATTGCTTACCAAGTAGGTAAATGCTTTTTTTACATAATTCAAATTTAAATTTATTCCGATATAAAAGGTAAGTGATTACATTATAATTTATAATTACTTATAGCAATATTATTATAGTAATGTTTATAGCAATTTTAAGATTTTTATAATTACATAAAACGATATATTTCACGTTGCATTTCCGTATAAAAAGTGTCATATTTAAACAAGGTGCATATCTTTCTAATACGCGTAATAGTTTTTATTTGTATAATTCTTTCGGTTCACTTACTCGAACGGTTCTATATTCGAAAAGTCCGCCGATTAGTTGTGAAACACTATAACGAGTAGGTAAGTAATTGGTTAAATACAATACGGTTTATGGTTTACTTGTTTAGTAAGGAAACGGTAAAATTATATATTGTGCCACGTCAAATATGTAGTTTTAATAGTTTTTATACCTAATCATATGAAACTAAAATTCGTTATAATTTCGAAACCAAGTCCTACCCCAAATTTTTCAAACGTTTTCTGAAAATAAGATATATAAGCGCATGTTTTCCAAATAAAAAAAAAAAAAAAAATCGAAAAAAGAGTGTCCCGTAAACTATATTTATACTGTAATTTTATATAAGGTAGATATAATTTACATTTAAGTAGGTATCTAGGTACCTATTTTTCTTCTGGAGTAACCAGACGTTTTAGTTTGTGTTACTACAAAAGAAAAGCCAAAGTACTATACAATTATAGTAAAAAATGCTACATTTTCTAGATAAATGAACTATAAATTATAAACTAATTTTTTTGGTAAATAATCTCATTATAATTACCTATAGTAAGTATAAATTATAGTACCTAAATTTTGCTGTTTTTAAAGTAGAATTAACTATATTATATTGTTCTTTCCGCGTAAATATTATGCTGTGTATATAATTGTTATGCGTCCGTGATAAAATATGTCCCGGTAATAATGATATCTTATAGTCTAACCAATATACTAAATGGAAAATCTTTGATAATAACTATCTTATAGGAGAAAAAGTTGCGAATCACCATGTTGTACAAATACAGCAGATCTGGCAGTTTTTAATACAGTTTTGTAATACACATTCGCAAAATGAATTTCCAAAATATCGAAGAAGACCCTTTCAAATTTTACTAGAGGGTCGCCACTTCTTGCTCCCTTCTTCTTCGTTCTCCCCTTCTCCTCCACTTGGTTCCCTGGTATAAGCAAATATATCCTACTATTCCGAAATTTCCCTGGTTTAAAAATCTTTCTTTCTCCCGGTTCCAAATAATTACAAGTTCTCGCCTTAGGCTGCGACATAATCGCGGGCTCCCGTCTCAAGCTTTCCATTTAGACCTCAATAATTTCCCCCTTTACACTTATCACGTTGAGGAAATCAAATGTGACTTTGCCATTTATTTTTTGACTATCCTCAGAGCGTTCAACTTATTTAAAAAATTATCCAATCTTGATATCTCACCCTTAATTTCTACTAATATCCTTAATCCTACATCCATTGAAACTGTTTTTCTCGTTATATCCTTCATCCTTTCTGCCGGTTTCGTAATTTAACATAAGTATTTTTTTTTTTTATGTATTGGTAATTGGTTTTTTGTCATTTTTGAGCTGTTATAATAATAATAATAAAATATAATAAATAATAATATTATTATTATAAGTAAGTACCTATAAGTACACTAAACAGTTATGAGGACGTCATACATTATTCTATTTTGAAGGAGTTTTGTATAAGTAATTTTTATAATATTTTAAGAAAAATGAAAAAACCAACAATTATAATTTATTTATAATATAGGTATATTATATAACCTATATATAAATGATATTGAATATATTTAAATATATTTTTAATTAGTTTTAAAATATTCTTGTGTCAATACCATTTTTTATTGTTGTGTATGTGCGATATTAGTTAAAATATATGTTTACGCATTTTTCATTTTTAACAACTTGAGAATATCGTAGAAAGTTTAAATAAAATACGAATTAAAAAAACAAAATTATCTATCTATAAATCTTAAAAAAAATGTGCATATCGATAAAAGCCTACGTAGGTCGTTAGATAATAATATTATTAGGTTTTATATTTCTAACATGTTTGTAAGTTGATAAAAATGAAAAATATTATTGCAAGTTTTTCATTGAAAATTTGTAGGTACGACATGCTCTTAACACTATAATATAATACGCACGTATAATATACGAGTACCTATAAATGCGTATAGACATATATATATTTATTGTATTTAATTATTAATATTAGTTGATTATAAAATATTATATAATGGTGACATATATTGTAATTTGTATTATTATGGACAACAACGACGGCATTTGTGCCCGGCATCACCGTATAATTCGTGCCGACAAGTGGGGGACAATTATTAGATTGTATAGGTAAAGTTGATTTGGGCACAGCGGAGTTGTGCCCGTCACCGCGTCGCCCAATGCCCGTAATCTATTCACTATATTGTCGTATGTACCTAAATAATGAATATTAATAATTGTGTTATACATACTTTGCATTTTTTTCGGTAGTTATCAGTGAAATCAACTATATACCTATATGATTGATGAAATATTGTACCTATTTTTTTATTTAATTTAAGTTTTCGGTAAACAATTGTCTTATATTCAATATTTTTGGACGAGGCACGTGACCGTGTGCTCCTTGGCACGAACCGCCACTGATTATACCTATCTAATAATATGGTTTTGAATTTTTATCGAGAAGACATGGCAGTCCGGTGCCCATAATAATTAATCACGGACAAGGACGAATATATAGTCGTATAAAAAAAAAACCACGAAAAGTCATTTTTGTAATTTTTATATTCATTACAAAACAATTATTTTAATATTACACAATATGTAGTATAATACCTATATTTGATTTCAATATGTAGTAGGTTATAAGTATGTACAATATACATATTTCGAATTTTACGTTTTTATACCGAACACATTTGAATTCGTTATTATCTATATTAAGTATATTATGTGCAAGCTTAATTTTAGTATAGGGGTTTGAAATAAATGATGAGATGTCGGCCAAATTCGTAATGTTTGTAAAGTCCGCCAAAGTCCGTTTGAACCGGACCGGGTACAATATATTATTTATATATTAGGTCAAGTTATCGCTTTCGAGCAAGCCCGGATTAAAGGGGGGCCATGTCCCCGGGGACCATGGATACGAGGGGCCCATTACGTTATTACTTAAATTTTTTTAGCTTTAAATGCTTAGGTCATATTGAAAATTGAAAAATATTTGAAATTTAAAAATTGTCTTATCTCTTATCACCATTTTTCAATCATATAGGGCAGAAAAAATAAAATCAGAATGAACCCTAATTCATAATGAATATAGTAATATAATATATTATCTTAAATCGTGGTAATAGCACAGAATAAAACATGATAAAACATCATTTACAAACACACAATATACGGTATATTATATATACCTACCGGTAACCGTGGTTTTGATTTTGTGATATTTATTAATAATGATTTTATTAATATTTTTCCTAATATCTGTATAGCTATTAGAATATATTTAATTATTCCCGTATCTAATTGTACCGCTGAAAGAGCATTTTCAAAACTAGCTCGGGTTAAAAACAATCACAGAGCTTCACCACTACAAGATAATCTCTCATCTTTAATGATTTTGTCTACTGAAAATGATATTTTACAAAGTATTAGTTTTGAAGAAACTCTAAAAGGATTTGCTGAACATAAATCAAGAAAAAATACATTCGTCTAAATTATACCTTCTACATTTAAAAGTATAAGTTTTAATAAAAAAATAAGTTAGGTGGGTAGATACATATTTATTTTCATTTTTAAAAGTCTACGTGTTTTGATTAATTTTATATTTAAATTTATTATTATTTATATAAACAGAATATTTTATTATTTTATTACATTTTTATTTTTATTGCTTAATAAAATAATATTTAAGAGATTTATTGTTGTTAGTTTTCAGTTTATTATTATTTTAATTATGTTCTATTTATAATAATTAAAGGAAAAAAATATTATAAGACAATTTTATTTATGGGAGAAGGATGGGGGGGGGGCACAACTGATTACGTCCCTGGGGCCCCTGAGTGTTTAATCCGGGCTTGCTTGCGAGTTTCTCGATAGATATTATAATCAAATATACCTGTCGGTCGGTATTTTAGAGTATGTATAAGTATGTCTTTATCGATCTATATACATAATATATAGAGATAACGATCCATGATAATAATACTCGGGACTCCGGGAATGTTAATAATAATAGGCGAATAAATACGGGTATAGTGAAAATTAAATAAAACGAACTCGCGCGATGGCGACCGGGAATGATGAACGATTGATGGGTACGATGATGATAGATGACAGTAACAATTAATGAAAACGCTTCGGAGATTTACTCAAAACGTCTAACCTTAAACCTAACATGATGTACGAGTAATAATTAATAATAATAATAATAATATTATTTTATAATCTATGACGATCGCGTGATTCGTTTACGATTGTTTCGCCGACGCTGTTTCCGCGATCTCGTGCCTAGACGATTTCTTCACGAACGACGTCCGGATGTTGTTGAACGGCATCTCGACGGTGACGGTGAGCAGGACCGACACAAGGATGATGGCTAGGAGCTCCTTGAGATTTACCTGGAACGTTATAATATGTACAAGTCATGAAAACCACGCTGTATCCACTAGGTTTTGTGAAAAAAAAAAAATAAAAATTATGCGTGTTTGTTCGAAACGTATAGGTACCTAATAGTTATGCGATCAAAACGTTTTAAACGAGTCGTTTGTATAAAACAATAATTTATCTATTTATTTTATTATATGGGTTTGGAATGATTAACACATTGTCATTTTATCCCCCGAGAAAAATAATGTTTTATCTTCATATTTAAAAAAAATTTTTTTTTTTTTTACGTTTTTATTTCAGCTAAAATATTTAAAAAAGTTAAATTTCTAATGCATTTTGTTTAAACGTCCCGGAATTTCCCGAACGTATTTGTTTTTGTAGAATTGTAATTTCAATCATAGAAATTAGTATTTAAAATATTAGGTATCATTTAAAAATAATTATATGTACCTATCTGTCTTTAAAATTCAAACTTTGGGTAAATTCAACATACGCGGATACAGATAATATGCTCGTCTTCAAATGATGAGTTGTCAATATCAGAATATGATTTGTGTTTAAACTCTAAATTCAAACTAAACGTCACAATTTCAATTCTGCGTAATGTAATTTTGAAAAAAATTTTTGATATGTATATAGGTATACGTACATATAGGTCTGTAGAGGAATCGAATATAGCAAAATATGTAGATGTACATTTTTTCGTGTAAGTGAGTGATATTTAGATGATACTATATAACTTAAGTTAAATTTGGCCTAAAAAAATCGAAATTTTAACTTTCGATTAAGAATCTCTGCTATTCTTTTTTAGTAACTTAATGACAAGTCGTTTTTTGCGTACCTACTAAAGTGTGAAAAAGTTTATAGCTACTTAGGTAGGTATCCACTTGGATAAACATCAGTACATTTTAAATTTAAAACGGAAGAATTAAAATTTAAAAAACAGTCAGTACTTTTATCAGATAGGCACCTAGGTACCTAATTATTTCCAATAATTACAAATTTTAATTATTATTTAGGTATAACAGGTTGTGCTGTACATTATAATAGTATTATAAGTAGGTACATTATAATTAAATCAGATCATTTGTTTACATGAATATTTACTAACTGGTACTTATCTAATTTTTTACTAACCATTATCTAAAATTACCTTGCGAATTTTGAATCATGAATTTTTTTTCAATTACAATATAATTTTATGAATATTTTTATTTTTTCAATATATTTTCATTATTCGAGTTTAATTATATTTAGAGGAGACCCAGTGAGGAAAATGTCTTGACTGTATGTCTAACTGAACTATAAAATTACTACCTAAGAGTCTGTTTAGATATTCAGAAAATATATTATGTATAAAAATGAACAGTATTAGGTATGCTAAAAATATAAATAAAATAATTATATGCATTTATTTAAAAACACACTCTAATTTAGCCACTCAAAAATATAAATAAAACTATCTTCTATTCCTTGTTTAGATTATGACATTTTTCTACACTTCACGCATCATTTGATTTCATACATATTCAATAAAAATTATATTTAAAAAAATATATTCCAAAATTCTAAGTGAACAGTCTGAAAACATTATTACAGTATGTAATACAGTAGTCAGTGTACAAGCCGATAGATAAAACTGATGAACAAATTGTAAGGTTAAAATGTAACCGGAAAGTTTGTCATTCAATCAAAATAAATTTTGGTCAAAATATATTAAAAATAATATATATAGGTACCTGTTTTAAAATATATACCTAATATAGTAATATATTTATTTTTCAAAACTCTTCCATAAATATTTAAAAAATGTTAATCTTTATATGTACATACATGTATAATTTTATATACCTAGTAGGCACCTTATTTATCAATACACTTCTTTTTTTCTTTTTTAACTTTGGCAATTAATTTATTATAATAAATAAATCCAATCATTTATTTGTATAATAAACATATTTTAAAATCATTTTATTTATCTTGTGTTTATAGGTACCTATCTACTTTGTAAAATATAATAGATATACCTAGGTGTGATAGACAGACCACAGACGAATGATAGTTGTCAGGTAGGTACCGTAAAATGAGGTGAATAGGAAAAAAATAAGAAAAATTTGTGTCAAATTGATAACGTTGATAATTGATAAATTTGACAAATATTTATGATCCAGAAGTAGGTACCTAATGGTTAATAATCTTGGAGAGAAAAATGATAGTTTAGAGAGAAGATTGACAATTTGCATGAAAAAAAGTAAATGAGCAAAAAAAGCAAAAGTAATGAAAATTATACAATGGTCAATGATTTTGACAAAGATGATACTTTAACTAAAAATAGAACTTTGAAATATAGAAAAGTTTTATAGTAAGTATTTAATTAAATATATATAACTATTGTTTAATTAGATAATGTTTAATATTTTATTTTATTATAGATAGTGTATATTCATGTAAAAATTTAAAATTTAAAGACAATTATGGGATTGTTGTTGATTTTTCCAATTATTCTAGACCCAGACAGTGTTCATCAAAAAATGCTTTATTCATTAATGTTATATTAGACATAAAGCAAACTGAGGCTCAATCATCTTTTGTGAAATATAGTCTCACAAAGTTGGATTAAGGAAAAATGTTTGTTTTCATTGTTCCAGATGATAAATGATGGATAAACCAAGAAGATATTATAGAAGTTTTAAATCATCCTCTTCTTCAAATAAGAGAACAAATTAAGTTTGCTAAACATTTTAATAAATGGTAAATTATTTACCAAAATAATTTTATTATTTTGTTTGTATTAAAGGGTTGTTTATTTATAATATTTAATTGTTAAGTTATTTAAAAGACTGTTTAATGAGAAAAGAAAATATTTATAAAGGTTGTTTTAAATATAGTTAATATATTTTTTTAAATATTTCCGAATTAAAATACTGTTTAAACTATATTATTAATATAGACTGGTTAAATAATAAGAAAAAAAGACTATTTGAAAGAAAGAAAAGTTGTTTTATTTTATTTATCAAAGTTGTTTTGCAATTTATAATATATGTATTTTCACCTAAATTTTTATAAATTTAATGAGGTATATTTTAAAGACTTTTTTTGAAAAATTTTATATTAGTTCCTAATCACCTATAGTCAAAATAAGAAAAATAGTAAAAATATGCACAGTGCTCCGGTTTACCCCATTAATATGGAAATAGAAACGCGGTTTGAAAAGAAAATTAAAAATAAAAACTCAAAGACCTAAATTACAAATTTTATTCTAAAATTTAGTATCTGTATGTAATCTATCTAAATCATTTTTCATAAAATCTATGTTAAAAATTGAAGTATTTATCGTAAAAAACATCTAAAATCGTTTCTATTTATCTCATTTTACGTTACCTATAATGGCTGATCTAGAGGTCATCCAAAAGAAAGGGAGGAAATGTTCAAAAACTTAAAATAGGTACTTAAAAGGGTTACATTATTTATTTTTACTTGAATTAGTCCCCAAGATTACAGGGTAATTTGTTTAAAGTCTTCCCTTAATGTACTCTGTGAAGAGTTAAATATTATTCATATTTTAATATAAATATAAAATTTGTTTTTTATAAACTTTGAATATTTCTTTTTATTGTTTGTTTTTACTTTACTTTATTTCATTTTAAATTTATTTGTCTGGAAACAATTAATCGGTGGAGTAGGAGTTTGTAAGTAAACAGCTTTTTTGATGCCAAATTCATTTTTTAAGAAGTTACTTTCCTTTCTCATTTTTTTATTTACCCGCGGTAGTTTTCTCAATCGTAAAAGAAAACTACATCTTATATCTAACAGAAAATGTTATAATTGAGATAATAACAAATATAAAGACGCCATTGTATAATTTTTTTGTTGATAACTAATAATATTGATGTGCAATGTCTCCACTAAAAATTGTTTTTATTGAAAGAAAGTAGTTATCATTATTTTAAAATTAAATACATTTACCACTAGTATCCTACCCGATGAGCAATGTGCGTCTACTCTTCTTCCACTACTGATCGCCTTTTTATTAGTTTTTATCCTTGTTATTATTTACATTTTATAAATATTTATAAGAAAAATATAACATCTAAAAAATAACAGGATAAAAAAAATATAGATACCGATGGTGGAAGTCGGTCCATCAGATAGGATAGCGTAGCATACATACTGTTATCATTTTAAATTTGAAAGCAAAGATAAATCATTATATTTGAAAAACTATTCTGATCGGAGTTCGGTATATTATAAAAATAAAATTGGTAGGTAACCATTATAATTAATTTTGTAATTTTGTTATTTCCCCTGAATTTATAAAATATTTCCATTATAAAACGTAATTTTCCTTTACTTTTAAAAAACTTACTGGAAACAATTGTAAAATAGAGCAGCTACATACCCATACAAATTCTCGAAACTTTTCTAACGAAAATATTAACCTATTTAAAAATTTGATATAAAAACAGTTTTTTAATCTAAAACTTTTACTCCATTACTTCATCCACCTTTTCAACCTAAAAAAAATTTATCAAAAAACACATTTAAACATTTAACTTTGTTAATTTTGTTAAAACTAATACAATCCTATCGCTTCACTCAGAATCTAAAATATTAAAAATTCTAACTTTTTATAAATAAAAATGTAGTGAAAAAAGTACCTATCTAAAGTTTATAAAAAAACAACAATTTTAAAAAGATGAATATTTAAAGATAAAATGATATGAGCATGTTATAAGAATCACCTTGTACCTACAAATATTAATCCAAAATAATAGGCACCTATATAATATTCGTGTAATTGCGTGTTGGTATAGTTTATAATTTTAATAAATAGTAAAAATGTCAATGAAAAGTCGATGGGTAATAATAATAATTTTACAGCGGAATGAATTGACTCAAGAATACACGTTACTAAACATAATCGGTGGATGACCAAAAATCATTAGCTATTATTAATTATTTATGTACAATAAATAGCTCTTTTAAACAAATAATAATTATTTAGTTAATATATAAATTATTGAATTTGTACTTCACATCTGTTTTCGTTGGTCATTTATCGGATAAACAAAGAAATATACAATATGGAGTAATACAAATAAATAAGCACGACCCAAGGGGCGGATCACCCCATTGCTCCCTTAAAATCCACTACTGATTATCTATAATGTATTTATGTTCTTTATTTCAATATTTTGTTTAAAGGTTGTTTAATTGTTTTAAATAAAATGTATATTTGTATTGCATCTATACTGACCATATTCGAGTTATTATTTAGAGGTAATTATTTTTTATTATAGGTAGGTATATACTTTTTGAATAATTAGGCACCATAGGATAAGTGCATTAACTATTAGAGTAATACTGATTTATATACGAACGAATTTTAGGTGTCTATGCGTGATTATAAATTATAAATAATAAATAATAATATTTAAATATTATAAATAATAAATTATAGTTTGTCGAATCGTGCACGAAATATTCAATTAGTAGGTATATGGAGGCGTTCAAGTATTAATTCAGCACATTTTTGGATATTTTAGACCCCCTACCATTGTCAGAAAATGACAGATTACCATTTACTTTTTTACATCAGTATTCGTCCACCCCCCCCCCCCCCCCAAAAAAAAAAAAAAAAAAATTAAAATTTAGTATATAAAAAAAAAACGATTAAAGTAGTGATAATACTACGGTGGTTGTGTGGAACGGACTTCGGGAATAAGGTGTAAACAAAATTAAGTATAATGTATTTTTACGTTATTTTTAATAAGAAATGAACGGTGGATAAAGTGATAATTTTTTTTATAATTAGTAATTGTTAAAAATTTCAACATGTTATTTAGAAGAAAAAAATATAGAGACAGAGAAATAAGACGGCCGAGATTTAGTACTATTGACATCAGCATGACTAAATTTCCCCCCCTTATCCCCTTTGTGAGCAATTGCCAGAAAATAATAGAACCTTCTCTCCCCTATATATATAGGTATATATAGCTTACGTAAGATATATTGTTAAAATCAGTCTATCTCATATTAATACCTATGTAATATTAACGCATTTAAAAATACAGAAGAAAATATAGAAATGTTCTTATAAACTTACAAATAACATAAGAGATAATGTTATTTTTTATCTATATTATGATAATATCGGTTTATATATTATACGGGATAATTTTATTGGATCATACACGCAATAGTGCAATCGACATTGCAGAATGTAGATGTTACGTCTGATGGTCTGACTATTATAGTCCTGTCAGGGGTTGTGGGGTGGTTATTTTCTTGAAATATTTTATTAATCGATGAACAAAAATTAAAATACTTTAAACATTTTTGAATTTCAGCAAAATACATGTAGGTACAATGTCGGGAGAGATTAGGATTATCAATATACCCTTAATATTCGGTAAACAGTAGGTACCCAATATAGATTAATCGTTTCAATCATCAACGTCGATTGTACCCCATGATGGGATGAAATACATATTATGAATAGTAGTGGCTATTAGTTTTAATTTGATGATTTTACGGTAAAAACAAATATGTATAAATAGGGAAACGGTTTTTTTTATGTACGTAATATTATAATAGGCCGAAATGAGTTTTTTTATGCATTTGGCAAAAAGTCTTCGAAAAAATGTCCTTAAATATACGTGTGTATATATACGGGTGGTGTACTTACAATCATCCCGAAACTGTATTCCAACGCAGAACGATGGCTCCCGACGTTATAGAAAAACACTGGAAATTGTGTCAGGTAGAACGTGTACGACAGACGCGTACACACTATAAAACCTTTCCATGAGAACATCGATGATACGAGTCCTGGAAGGGAAAACGGTAAAATTAATTTTACATTTTGATATTAATTTTGTACAATCATAATTTTAACATACATAATATGATGTATGTTAAATAATATATATATTTGTTTATTATATTATATTATGTTATACAGATATAATTGTGCTACAATTACTATTATATAAAATATTTAATATAATTTAAGGGTTACTGTGGCTTTATTTTAATACAACAGTTCTTAAACGATCGTATAAAAATAAAATAAATATGACTTTTAAAGGGAATTGTGAAAAAATCTCGGAAAGATCAAAAATACAGTAAACTCAATTTATATTTTTTATTATAAAGATGTCACATCACTGTATACGCCAGCATATTATTTTGCTCTCTTCGTCTTTCTAACGGGCAATAAATGAAATTGTCGTTCCGGCTTGTCCTTACAGCTTTTGACTTAGGTATTATAAAATTCAAAGACGATTTAAATTTAAATTTTAAAGAGAGATGTGATTATCATAGGTTGAATTTTGTAGGGATGGAGGTGTATGAAGGTAAAATTTCATCCCTGGAAATGTTTTAAGGGGTAGCTACATTATTTCCCTCCCGCTTGAAAACAAACTAATGCACTAAATATTTTATTGATACTGGATTCTTTTTATGGAATTTTTTTGCAATAATATAATTTCAAGATTAGCGCAAAAATTATTTTATTGTTGCATTTCATTATCATTTACAATAATTATATTTAAACACCTAAGGTTATTAAGTCAAATAATAATATTACCAAACGATATAGGCTATACTATAGCCGTTATAAAACTGCTAAATGCTAAGTTAATATTATATCTATAACATCTGACTGATTATTCACAATTTAATATTGTTATAGAATATTTACAATAAATTTATATAGTTTAAAGATCATTTTAATACAATTCCAAAAATTATTTTATATATCCTCATCCAATATTGATAAAAGAAAATCTTAAAAAACTGTTTTAGCAAATCTCAAAAACAAAACACAAAATTCAATTTTACTCATTGCAATCGATCGAATTGATCGAATATCGTATTTTTTTAGTAATTCCTATGTAAAACTGTATCGCGAACGTTTGGAACTAACTTAAAGTATCTAGAATCTAGTTGTAAAATTGGCCAAGAAAATCCTCCAAAAAATTATTTAATGGTAGATACCTATACCAAGTTATCTATGATAGATAGTATATAGATACTAAATATTAGATACCACAGAAATCATAACATTTCGGAAATTTAAAATTAACCCATCAAATTCGTTAAGTATAATCATTTTTATTTTGTAGTAGGTACCAGTTTACATGTACATGTACAATTATGTTTCAGACATTTGGACAACCAATTTATAGTGTACTATTCGAATATTGACCGAATAATTGTTTTTCCGAATATCTAAAAAATACAAAATATGTTTACCATTTTGTTTATCATGTGTACCATAATAAATGTATGCCCCCGCCCACAAATTTCTGTTAATTAGGTATTGTCTATGATAATATTTCAAAATTTGAATATGTTTGATATCTCTATATTATGTCTTTCCGTAAAATTAAAATTAAAATAAAACCGACGAGAGAACATAGATAACGTTTTCATCTTTAAATTTGGTAATAGATAGAATAATAGATAGGTCAGTATTAAAAACAAAACCTTATCGATTCTATAGAATGTATATTTTCTAAATCATTGGTAGGTAGGTATACCTATCATTTTATATTTTTTAATCATAGAACTTACCATTTTACCATAAACGAATCTAGCATTGTCATTAGCTGAATTGATTCCTGATTTTTAAAGTAATTATTTAAATAAATGAATAGCTTTACATTGTCTTATTTCCTAAGCTCTAACACGCTCAATTTCACACCTTCATATATTATTAGGGGAGTCAACCACGGTTCTTAATAGCTGCGACAAGAATAGCTACCAAATTATTGAACGGGTTTGGTAATTATGGCTGTCTTGCATCCGAGACCAACGAGAAAAATCTTAAAGTAATTATTAAAATAATAAAATGATAATCGATTTCGCTATTAAAGTAGATATTAAATAAGTTAGGAAAGCCCATTCTGTGAGCTTGCTAAAATTCCACTTTCTAAACGTATTTTAAACAAAAATATTAAAACATTAAATAACGAATACCTATATATATATATATATATATATATTATCTCCCTAATAAACTAATCAACAACATGTTCCCTCAGAACTATGAAATACAAATATAAAACGAATAATACCTATCTATCTCCCTAGATCCAACGAACACAACGGGGATTTAAGATGTCTAAACTTATGCTTAGAAATACATAACTAATATTTTAAATCAAATAATATATTTTAAATTTTAATGAAAAATTAGAATAGTAATTTCTGTTATATACTTACAAGATTAACAAGCATAGGTACTAATTATTGTACTTATTTAAATAATTTGTTGGTATAATTTTAATAAATTGATATACATAATAGATTACCTAATAATATTATAATTTTTATATAATACATACAATTTGTTATGTTAACAAGTCGCAGTTAACGGTAGTAAGTGTTAAAATTATAATGGATACTGATTTGTTATTAATTTGTTATTAATTAATTAATTAATTATATGATGTTACGTTATAAAATTATTCACTATTATGCAAATTTAAAATAATGTACCTACTCGTATATTATATTTATTTAAATTCAGGAAAAAATCCATAATAAATATTATTTAAACAAATCTGGTTCTTTTTAATATAACCATGCATTTAATGTTTAGTCATGTTTTTTCTGTTAGGTATACTTGTTTTTATAAAATTATAAAAACAAATTAGGTACTCTTGTACAAATAAAAATTAAAATATTATAGGTATAATATCTTGTATGAATGTTTAATTATCGAAATTAATTCGTATCATATTAATTAATGGTATTGTTATAAATTATCACTGATTTTGCGAGAGTAATCATCAGATGGTATATGGGGTTTACTTGATGTACAGAGTGGCAGTATGCCCTCTGTTGAATACACTGACCACAAATGCTGACGTTTTTTTGTGATTATAGATTAAAATGAAAATATTGAGGTTAGGTATATTTGGACGGTGCCCGGGTAAAAGGGAATATATACAAAAACACTGCTTTCGGGAAACTAAAAAAAAACTGTTAAAAACATCCAAAAGTTGTAAGCTTTTATCAATATTTTTTTGCTAATGAACCTACAGTGTTTATTATTTTTTTCATTCCAATCGATGTGGTGCATTAAAATCTATAAGCATTTTTAATGTAAAAAAAATTGTTAAAATGGACTTATTTTCTTTTACCCGGACACAGTCATTTCATAGTAGAAAATATTAAAATATATGTTTTGGGTATTAAAAATTTTTTGGATATTAACACGTCTAGTGCAACGAGTAGTAGGTACACCATAATTATGTTAAAAATTTTAGCAGCCCTTATTTGCTGCACATGATGTGATTATAGGATATTATGTGATTATACACCGTTAAAACGCGAGAAACATTTAGATCTCTTTTACACATCACGGATTTGATTAGGATATCCGTCGTAAATCGTTTCACGGCTCATCGATTTCAAGTAAGTTTTAAAATAATCATCTTTCCTAAATAATTTTGATATTCAAGTTTTATTGGTTCAAATATTATTATTTTTAGGTAAATTCAATTTAAAGTTTATCGGTTCTAAGTCGAGTTGTTAAAAAATAAAAATAGAGATTGAATAATAATTGTGTGATTAAATATATGTAGTAGTTTCAAACATTTATTTTTATAAATAAATAATTTTGTTTTATATATAATATGGATTTATGGAATACCTATTATTAGCGTGATGATAATTAATTATAACTAGATAAATACCTCCATTGCCTGTGTACGATACAAAAATTATCCAACTGAAAAAAATGCACCAGCAGATCGGTGCGAAAGCCGCATAATTGGCAGCATCACTCGCACTGTACACGTAATCCATATCTCCCATTTTTGATGGCTGTATGAACGCTTCGTAAAAGAATCCAATTGCAATTATCCATCCTAACCTTAAATGACTCTAAACCAAAATTAAAAGAAATTATTATAATTTCAGTAGATATAACTATAGTATATCTAAGCGTCAACAATGTTTTGCTTATCGTCTGAATTGACTTTTTAAGTCATTGAATTTTTAGGTGATAAAATTATGATTTTCGAATGAACAATAAGTACTTGATATTATAAGAATACTAACCGAACAGAAATATTTTGAATTATGACAACATTTTAAAAAGGGGTAAGTGCTTGATTTAAAAAAAAATCAGACTATATCATCCCTAAATCAATGCATTTGATTACAATACGTATTTTGAAGTTTAACAAATTATGATGAATATAAACGATTTATTTTCAAAGTTCGCGTATTTATTGGATATAATGCATTTACAAACATTTAAAAATAATTCCGTGAAATCTTTTTTTAGTATTTAATTATACAATTTTAATATTAAACTATATGTTTATTGGTACCATTTTCCATTTAGACAGAATAATGGCGATTTAAATGAAATCGAGGTTTTTTTACATTTTATTAAATCCCAATACTCGAGGTTACCTAACACTATAGTACGTTGACTTGGTAAAAAAAAATGCTCGAAAACTCGATAATCGCTTGTTGTCAGACGTTGAACTTTTTTATTAGTGTAGGCAATTTAATAGTACTTATACTGTTTATAACGGATGATATTAACGTCTAGACTACTAAGATACCTAATTAAGAAACAATATAAAAACCCGTAGGCCAAATGTCTGCCAGAAATAAATATTTTTTTTTAAATTGATAAATGACGTAATTATTATTATTATTATAAACGTAAATTGATCTAAAATCGACATCGACTTCTGATGGGAACCCAACATATTACTGGTTTTATCTGTTGGTATTACAGTGTATGTTTAATGTTTTAGGTACTCATTTTATGACAGAACAAATAGTTTTGTAATAATTCAAACTTCTTGAGTTAATTGTATGAATTTATATATATTTTTTTTATAATAATTAGTACAAAATCCAAATAGTACAATATATTATTATGACGATAATTTAAATAAATCTGGTTTGTATGTTATCACAGAAAATATCAAACTATCAATTAAATTAAATATATGCTGTATAAATCAGAATGCTGGTCATTTGAAGAGAAAATTGTAGAACAAAGCATGTGTAATTGAAATGAGAATCCTAATGAGTGATTAGAGGAGATAAGATAAAAAAATGATTAAGATAGTTTATACTAATTAGGAAGTAGCTAAAAAACTTGGAAAATATGAGAAAATAGATTGAGATAGTATCGCTATATTATACAAATGAGGACAATGAAGCAAGAATTAATTTGTGATATTAGTATGTGAAAGAAAATACGAAAAGAGGGAGGTCTAGTCTTAAAAGATGTTGATGCTATGAAGATGGATGGTACGAAGATGAAAGATATGAAAAATGAAGGTCGAAGACTAGATTAATTGATTATAAATGTTCAAGTACTGGAAGAAATGACGAGAAAAAATAGGAAAAATATAATAAAAATAAAAATTCGATGTGATCAAAATCAAAAGATTCTTCAAAATATTGTTCTCTCATTCACGAATAAAAAAAAAAAATATATGAATTGATATGATACTTACGTTTTTCATTTGGTAGTTTCTACCAACGTACCGCAGGCAATATCCCAATAGAATTCCCATGATGTACACGGTCAATCGGTGAGTGGGTAAAATGTAAGAGTAATCTGCGGTGTCGTACATTTGCGAAACCCTGTTCGAGAAAAGTAATTTGTTACAAAGTTTTGCTTTTATATTAAAATTTTCTAGTGATATTTAAACATCGAGTTTTAACATAAAAGGGGATAATGGTTAAACGAAAACAATGTTCTGCCCAAAAACACATTATTATTGTAAAAAATGATATCTATTCTTATGATGGGTTGTATAAACGACCAATAAATAGTTATCAAATCGATAAACATTTTTTATGTTAATTTATCCATTTATCCGAAAAAAGACTACATCGGTTCGATATATGATAATTGTTGACCCGATATTAGTTCAACAGATAATTAAAGAGAATGTAACGCATCCGATTTTCTAATAGTGGTTCTGCTTGGGTAACTTTTATGAAAAAATTTAAATATTTTTTAAAAGTAATTGAAAAATGATTAAATTATATGTTGGTAGTTTGGTACCCTTCTTTTTTTTATTATTGTATAATCACTAATGCTGAGTATTAAAAAGTTATTAACTTAGTTAAAAGTTAAGTTAATTTTAACTTAATTTTTATATTTGATTTTTGTTAACTTGACTTATTTTTTGTTATATTAACTTTAAAATAACGAGTTACTTTTAATTAACACTCAGTTAAGTTCATTTTTTAATAATTGATACATCTTGATTTCATATTGTGCCTATTGTCAAAATGGTTGAATAAAAATAAAGTTGTTTTTGTTGTTTCTAATCATGGCGGCCATTAGTATTGCCACTATTGTACAATAGTGATAAAGCGGCTGTAGCCATCCTCTCACTATATAGACTCTCGAGATTAAACCATTAAATATTTTTTTAATAATTCTGTTTATTCTGTTTTATTATATAATGCGTTTGTATAACTACAGTCTTGTAGGTAACAAAGACATTTATTTTGATGAAATGCCATATAGAACGGTTTTTATAGGTCGTTCTGGCAACCCGAAATCTCTTTCGATCCTTCTTCGAATTTTTAGTGCGAATAAATGAGCAATAAGATAAGTGGTATACGCAAACGATAACCATCCCTAAAAAACTCCACTGATATTATATTAGGTATCACAAAAAATATATAAATAATATTAAAATGTATTGGTCATTACGAGCTTCCGAAGTTGATGAACAGGTTCAATTTTCTCGTTAGGGTCTCGTAGTATCGGAGTCCAGTCGAAATAGTAGCGAGTCCTAGCATTGCCGCAATGCTCTTTTTCGGCCACTTCCACAAGGTCCACACGAGTATTGGTGACACCATGAAAAGCTGCGAGTCGATTCCGATGTGATGAGTGTGTGATAAACACTATAAAATAAAAGAAATAATAACGTATATTTGGTGGGAATCAATTATACCTAGTTAATAAATTAAAGTTATTGTTCATTTGACAGGTGTGAATGCTATAAAAAATGTAAAGAGGCGATGTTTAAAAATTTTAAATTTTATATTATTTTTTGTATAAATGAAATAGATACCTACTATATTATATCACCTATATTTTAAAGATAGATTTTAGATATATGTATAACAAATATTTTGGCAAATTGCTAAAGTTAGACGAGATATTTTTTAGCATAAAAATTGTAGCTACCTACCTATATTTGAATATTATACTATGTAGATGCATACATTCATTTATTATAATGTATTAAAATTATGTATTTACATTATTTATTATAAATTAGGTAACGTCGTAAATTTAAATTGCAAATAATATATTATATAATATTTCATTATATCGTATATTTTATATTCGTAGGTAACTATAGGTAAATACTTGATTAAACTGAAGTTATTTTTAGGTTGGTAGTTTTTATTAAAATAGCAGTTTTGAATTCTGAGTTATTTTAAAACTTATTTTATAATATTAAAATCGAAGAAATTGAAGTAAAAATATTACCATACTTATTATGGTACCCAATTATGAAGACTTATCTGAGTTACCTACTCTACTTACTGTAGATATGGGTTAGGTATGAAAACAATGTTCGAATGTAAATCTTACATTTTAATTATTATGTGGTGACCATATTTATTTTTATATAACAGTACATGTATTTTGATTTACATAATATATCTAAATGTATATCTACTTATTTTTATAATAAATTCTAGAATTTTAAACACCGAATAACAATAAATAATAATAGGTTTCTCGAGGCGTCGTTGGTAGGTACCAAAGAAAAACAAATAGGTAACAAACCCATTTACCCATATTATTTAATGTGGCTTTACACTCAGTTAAAATTTAGTTTATAAGTACTTACTCAGATTCACAATTTATTTAATTTAAATTTTTGTCAAATTTCATAAATACAAAGAGCAAGTGGAAGAGTTCACATATAAGTATCATAAGTGCAGTTGGGCGAAATAAAAAGGAAATAATAAAGAGAATATGTCAAGCTAAAATAATATTCAATCAAAAATAAGTCTTTTTACTTCAAAAAATATTAGCCTATATAAAAGAAAAAAACATCTTCTTAAAAAAACACATGTTTGGAATATAATTCTGTATGACAGAGAAACGTGGACGATCACTAAGGAAGAACAAAGAGGGCTTTTCAGATATGCTACAAAAGAATGCTCAAGATAAGTTGGGCGGTTATAGTGACTAGTGATGAAGTGTTAGAAAGAATATCGGAGGAATGAGATCTATGGAAAAGTATCTAGAAAAGAAGACATTTTTGAACATGTACTAAAACATGTTGCTTGGAATAATTATAATATAGAAGGTTGTAAAAATTATCGGTGAAAATCGCGATTGGATTACATGCGTCAGATAGTGATGGACCAAGAATGTACTAATTTGTACCAAGAAATTCAGAGGAAAATTACAGAAAATAGTGAAAAATCGCTGTAAATCAATTTTAGGATTGATTAAGGGGAAAAATAGACATAAATCAATATTAAATGCATACCTATACCTTTACCTATAATATATTTTTTTCAATTTAAATAAAGAAATTATTTTCCGATGAAAATCTTATTTTTCGGTCATTATTCACTATCAGTGAAGGTAGAACTATTAAATTAACATCCATTTTTATTGATTTATTAACCGTTTATTCATTAGGTTTACATTTAAATTAAAATATTTTATAATTATATTATTACTATATTTGCAGTAGGTACCTAGGTAGGTGATACGTTATGTAATCGTAATGTTCGAAAACTAAAATTCAAATATTTGCAAAGATATGCTATCTACTAAGAAGTGATTTTTTTTTTATATTTCATTTAATTATCATTTTTGTACCTTTTTTTTATATATATATATGTATATATATGGCATTATAATATTATACCAGTATAATATACACCAAAGGTTGGAATCAAATTAGAAGAGCCAACTTTTTAATTCATATATTTTTGTACTAAAATTATAGTACCGGAACATAATACGTTTTAATAATACAAAGAACCTTTAAATTAATATAATAATAATGAATAAAATTTAAATTTAAATAATATTAATTGCATAAAAACTTAATAATTAATATTGTTTTATATTTTAGGGCAAGTGTAAATAATTTTTATCCTTCCCTCGGGTCACTTTAATGCAAGCCACCCGCACCCTTGTACTCAGATTTAAGTAAGAAAAAATAATAGAAATACTTTTTAAATTATTATAACCCTAACAAGAATATTAGGGAAATTACAATTTTGTTAATTTTTTAAACCAGTTCTAACCGAAACCTTTTTTTTTTTTTTTTAAAAAAAAGAATCTTTGAGTAATTATAATTTTTATAAAATCGAATATGGAACCGAAAAATTTTCAAGATTCCAACACTTGGTTTTTAAGTCTTACGTGAATATTTAAATAACTTGAAAGATTCTAAAGTTCACTACCATTTATTTTTTAAATTGGTATACTAATGTAATAATCGCTGAGTTATCTGATAAAAAAAATTATGAGTAAAATTACTCAAAGTTAAGTTTAAAAAATAATTACTTATAATATTTATCTCAGAATAAATGTTTCAAAAACATTTCCCTTAAATTATAAAAGTATTTGAATATGTACGGATATAAAGTCTTCAGGGTTCTTTCCAGTGCAAAACGTATAGGTATTTTGGAAGAAACATTGGGATTACTAAACAATAATAAATGATTTATGTACTTCAGAGTGTATTAATTGAACATTTTTAATTGTTAAATAACATATTTTGCAAAATATTCTCAAAGTGGTTTAAAATTTTAGCTAAACGTCTACTTTTTAATTATCTAATTAGGTAATGTATAATCGGTTTTTACGATAAGTAAACGGTAAATTAATTTCGTACAATATAATATGCATATGATCCATAGGTAAGTATTATATTATAATATGGAATCAATTACAATATTGTTTCAAACAATTCGGTTCTATTAGTAGAAGATATTTTTTACAATTACGAAAAAAAAGTATTATCACTTTGACCCGCGTTGGCTGTAAACTCGCACGTATAAATATTATCGACACGGTAATAAATAATCATTATTATATGATAATTTATTTGCTATTTAATGTTTAGTTATGCAAATGTCCGTATATAAATATTGAAAATAATATAATATTATAATAACACATTAAATTGCATCTTTAATGTCAAATATTATTTTTTTTCAATCACTATTTAAGGTATAATAGGCAGTAGGTAGGTACCTATATAGTTATTGCGCTAAAAATACATTAAACTGAATGCTATTTACCGGAGGGGTCAGCAACTTTTTTACCTTAGTTGATCATAATATTTCTTGGTGGGTGGTGGATTATTTTATTTTATTGAGAAACCCATTAAGCCATGTATGTCTCAATTAATTATAAAACTAATTTATTAGTTATTATAAATTAATTGGTTAAAAAATGGTTTATTATTTGTATACGTTTAATATTTATACACTTTAAGAATATTACAAATAATCCAACGTTTTTGCACTTTTTTGGGCGGATTTAAAAAAAAGACGACAAACCCTACTTTTTTTTCTTGTAAACATCACGTTAGATATTTTTCAATGCATTTTTGAAACTAATTTTTAGAATTGTATTACATTATCTGCCAGATACGCACATTTTATGCATAAACGCTGGCACTGCATTTTGCTTTAAGCGCGTGCGGACACAAGTTTACACTCTAATGATAACTATAATTCGTTTGAATAGATTTGCCTTGAAAAAAAAAATATATTTTTTAATTCATTAAAAATAATTTGTTTACCAAAGAAACAGTCGGTGTTCACATTTGATTTTCGAAATGTGACCTCTAAAACCTTATTTCAAACTATATTTTTATTTATTCTATTTAGTTATAATATTATATATGAGCTTCTAGTATGAAAAAGTTCCATCTCGTATATTTTTAATTGTTTATAAGGGATATATTAGATATCGAGTTTTACATAAAGTTCCACTAAGTATCTAGTTATTTCCGTATCTCAGTATTTTGTTAGTGTTTATAATCACTAATTAGTACTTAATTAGTTATTTACAATATAAATAAATAAACGAACATTAAAAATTATTATTATGAAAATGTATAATTGACGCCAGATAGAACTTTTTTTATACTAACAACATTCTTGGTATGATTTCGTTCTATCAAACGTATAAATCGAATTAATTAGTTAGTGAGTTTTATGTTAGACAAAACTATTTTTATTTCCGTCCAACTCATTGGTTTATGCACTCTAGAGTTTTTTTGATACTAAATTTCGCATTTGTTTTTAAAACCAAATATGTAAAAAGCGAATTTTGAAAAAAATATGCGATTTAGAAACTGTCTTTGAAACTAAGCCTACGATTTTTCAAATTCAATACATATTTCTCTATTATTATTATTTTTTTTTTGAATATATTCATATACGAGAAATGTATCGTTGAACGATGGTTACTCTTTATTCGTGACGGAAATTACCATATTTTTAAAACCGAAGTAGTTGTGGATGAACAGGAAGTTTCTCCACCAAGTTTTTTGGCAAATGTCGGCGTGATGTTTGACCACAAGATTCCATTGTGGACCGGAACCCAGGTTCGGTAAAATCAGCGTGCAGAACAATATGATCGCGCCCATCGTCGGCACTAGTCTGCAATATCATGTACCAATCATAAACATTATTATATTATTTTGTAAAAAAATTTTAAAAAAATTGGGGGCAGAATTTTTTGGTGAAATCAGTCTTATATTTTCGTACAAACTGTACGCGGTCTGTTCAAATTATAAAATTATTCCAGATGGTGAAATTCATGAAATGAAAAATAATTTTATTTTCTTTATATAATTAAAAAAACGCAATTTATAATCTAATTAGATTTTATTTATTTAATTTAAATATAATACGCACATCCATATAGTTCATATAGTTTAAAGCTCCAAGTCATTTATTGAACTTTAATTATAATATAATCGTGCTCCATTATATTTTTAGTTTACATATTTGCTTTTCTTGGATTTGTCAAATAAACATTTTATTTGAAAAGTTATAAATACAGCTCATATTTAGTATATGGATCTTAAATTTCGAAATAGACATATACCTACTTTAACGATTTATGTTTGTTATAGTTTCGTATCGAACTTAAGACCCTATTAAAAAACCATTAAGTTATATTATGTGCTTTAAATACGTCGAGATAAATATTAAATACACTTGTAATAATACCTGTTTAAATTTAAAAAAAAAATTATAAAATTATTTTTAGACATTGTAAATTTACCAGTCAAACCAGGTTTAAACTTTTATACCTTAAAAATTTGTATACAAATACAAAATTTAGGATATAAAACCTTAATATATTTGTATTCTTTATTAAACGCCGGACTATTTATAGTAAAATTTATTAAGCACATTATTTTATCATGAAAGAAATAATTAGTTATGGAAAAAATTACATGCAAATGTATTATATTTCACAAAAAAAAAAAATTTTAGTTATTATTTGTTTTTAAACATATTATTTAGGTCTACGAGACTGCTAATATTATTTTAGTTTTTGAGTCGTTTTTCGGTTATCTCAATAAAGGAAAACTACGTACCGAAAAATCACTAACAATTGAATGAATATATCCATTTAACGAAATCGATTTTTATTGTTACCTGACAAATCTGGATATAAATTCTTTGGGCAGGTCGATTTTGCCTTTTCGGTCCAAATGTCTCAAAAATGAAATTGTTGTCAATAGACCACTCATGAAGATGAACGGGTCCGTGTACAGACTCGCAGCTCGCGCTATAACCGTCCATTGTTTTCCTAGGAGCTGAAAAAATGTTCATAAAACGGCGTCTATATTTATATAAATTCAAGAATAATTTACAGTTTACATAATTTATTTATTTTCGATAACCCGTTATAATTCAACTTTTGTATAGACTAAAAATATCTATAGGTACCTATCTATACGGCTATCCATGTAGTCGTTTTTAGGTTAGGGTTAGATTAGATTCAACTTTCAGGTTAAGTATACTTACTAGGTACCTAGGTACTTCATAATTCATTACGTGTATGGGAGATGATAATCTTTATATTTATTTGGTAATTTGCATAATTTTCTCTAAAATTGGTCGCTATTTTTACCATTTTTATGTAGTATCTTGAAGATTGTTTGTTTATTAACTCAACTAGGAAACAAGAATTTTTATAACGAGTGTAATTTGATTTCTTTCTCGTATATATTTTAGACATAGACTCTATTATGAGAACTTGCAGAGTAATCACCAAGGTATAGTAAGTATTCTAGAAACCGAAATACTCATTCTCTTATAAGAAAACATTTGGTTTAAATGTTTTAGCTATATTTATGAATGGTCGTCAAAATGGTACCATCAGTTTTTATCACTGCATTTAATATGGGTTCAATCTTATCGTAAACATTGTTATTATACTTATCAAATGATCTAAATTTTTCCGGATAATCACGTTTTTTTTTTTTTTTTTTTTTTATAACGAAATGTTGAACTCTAAGTAACTGCATGATATTGATTTTTGTAAATCTATGTTTTTAATCTAAATCATATCTGTGGTTATTATTTGCATTTATTAGTACATTATTATGAGGGAATAATTTTATCTGAAGTGTCCCCATTTCCGTCTAAGTCTGAAGTCTTATTTTTCTATTATTTCAACAATTACTAAAAGTTGTTATGTTAAATTCAAAGACTTTACATAATACAGGTATACTATATATTTTATACTGTACACAGGGAACGTGGATAGTTTAATTGATTCAACCGATTGGTCATCAAGCGTGTTATACTTGACGTATTTATCTATAGATTACAAAATTTAACCGAAAGTTACGAATGAGGGAAAACAATACATGAAATAACGTCATCGTACAAAATTAATTATTATAATATGCACGTGTACATATGATAATATATAGTTAGTATACTATATATACTATAGCATATTAACAATACTGTAAACAAAGATACTTATACAATTTCTGATTCCCATGTATGAGGTTTCAATGTACGTGAGGTGAGTTATTTAAGTGAAAATATAATATTGTAATGTACAGTAAGAACGTTCAAGGTTTGCGATAAATGTAAACATGGAATAAGACAAGACTTAAGGATTTTTGAAAAAAATCGGTCGAGTGATTTTGTATTTTTTACTTAAAATTAAAATATTTACAAAAAAAATTTATTTTTCCTAACCATATGCAGAAGTATTCGAAATCGAGATAAATGGTTATTATCAATATGGGGATTTCAAAAATAAAGAATCGATTGAGCATAAATCGTATTAGTGAGTTATTTAATAATATGTATTTTTAGTTTTATTATACTAGTAAGAACAACTAATTGAAAACATGTAGTTACAGTAAAAGTCAGACAAAAATGTTCATTTAAAATATTTTTAAATATTGGATATGTGTATCATGTAAGTCTAATATATTTAGTGGCGGAATAAATTCTTGAGTTCAAATTCCGGTCCAGAAGTATGGTTTTGAACTTTTACCTTTGTATAACAAAAAAATAAAGGACACTTTTCAAAATATAATTTTGAACATTTCAAAGTATATATTTATTTTCAATCGAAAAAAAATAACTTAAGTCTGTCTACTATCCGTCTTTATGACAATTTACAATAGTTTATAATAAACAATAATATACTCAATCAGTAAATACAAATAAAACAAAGGACATATAATTATATAATTTTGATTTTGTAAAATAAAATTACAACTGGCTCGCCATAAGACCGAATCCAAATTTGAATGAGGGGGTTTGTGGGGTTGTAGGAGGCGGGTAAAATCTCTCCCAAAATTACATTAAATCGTACTTTTTGTTTGATTTTTATTTGTGTAACCATATTTCATAATAAAATGTATAATTTACACTAAAAATAATCAGTTCAGTTACGGCCTTAGTCATGCAGTCACCACCTATATATCAATTAAGTAAGTACCTATATTGGTTCAAAAAAGTAGCGGAAAACAGATTCTGATAGCAATCAATATACCTTTTTACGAGTATAAAGCTGGATATTATACTCGTATTTTCAAGTTAACAGTTCACGTGATTTTATTCAGATACCGTTTTTGTTAAAAATACAGCATTTTAGACATACAATTTTTAAATTATAATCAACAAATATTTAAAAACTATAATAATTTTTTTAAATAGGAGATTTTTTAAACTATGTTACATACACAATGTCAAAAGTATTGATATGTCATTATAAATTATTATTACCATAATAATCTCTACAAAAGTATAAACATTTAATATTATAGGAGTGTACCTACACGGGAAAAAAAAATTATTTTTCTATCGATCACGGATATTCAATACGGTTATCTTTATGTACTAAAAATTGCTAACATTTTCTAACATTTATATAGTTTCAAGGTTCATACGGATAGTGATAGATATGAATCCAATTTAAGGGGGGGGGCGAATAGGTATATTTATGAAATTATTATATAATCAGTGTTGAAAGTACATTATCAGTACTCGCAATTATAGTGTATTTACGTACCCTCTACTTTCAAAAAAAATATAAACGCAATTTGGAGGCCAAATGGACTGATCCCCCCCCTTAAAATCAATCTTAAAAAGAAACAACAAAAATTACTCCAAAGGGGTGGGGGCGATCACCATCAAAATTAATGTATATCATAGTACAATATTATTTATTTTTGTACCTCTGTCATCATTGTTCTGTTTGAATAAGGATTGAAGAACATTGCCATTGATTTGTGCGATGCCAACAGCATAAATGCGTTCAGGGCTCGGATTCCATGCACAGACTTGATGTCTTCTGGTGATTCGTTGACACTCAACAATTGTCGGACGTTTCTTTTCAACGAAAATGAGTACAAAATTGTCGATGCGGTGCCTATGGGGGAAGATTAATATTAAATTTAAAGGTTATATTCAAAAAATAAAATTTAGTTTTCACTCACTTTCAAAGCTCGGAAACATGTTATAATGGTCCATTATGGTAGACACGAATATGATAGCGAATAATGCTCCAAAGACACATCTGAAATTGTGTTTTATAGACGTTAATGCGTATTTTTGGTTTTTGTTGTCATATGGACGATGATAACCAACCAATTCAGTATTCAAAAATTGTAGTAGCTCGAACATTTTTTTTTACAAGAGAACGATTATAAAATTTAAAATTCATTAGCATGCATAATGTATATATTTTTAAGACCTATGTTATAATTTTATTAATTAATTAACAATTTATTTATTTGATTTACATGTTATTGCAATGATTAAATGAAAGGAAAATTTAATTTACGTTACTAAATTTTTTTGAGTCGTTTACACCTTGTACTGAACAGTAATTAGACGGACATTGAAGGTCATTTTTTTTATTTGCAGAAATATGTAGTTTTTAAATAAAAAAGAAAGACAGTGACTTTTAACATTTTTAAACATCCGCTGAAAAAACTACGTTCTATGTGTTCCGATTCTCTAAAACCAAATTTTGGATAAATTTTGTATGATTTTTTTCGAATGGATCTCGACAATTCTTAAGATATTTGTAACACGCTCAGTATGTTTTTCTCTAAAATTAGCCTGCATAAGTATTAAGATCATTATTCGTACAAATATTTAAATTTCGTCTTCTAAACTTACACTGCGATCAGCGAACCCGTAGTTGGGATGTATGATGATCTAAATATCTGACACATGTCAGGATCTACTTTGATTCTCAAAATAACTTCGGTTAGGTCGATGTACTTCGACAACAGTGTATACATCTCGTGTTCGATGTCAGTCGGTGAACAGCTCGCTGGAGTGCATACGGCCCAGTTGATTGTTGAAAATCGGGGTACACGATGACCCGGCTGTAAAACGAAATGAAGAAATTAAATAAGAGAACCCAGATCAAATGGGGTTTTGGAAGAGGGGATATCATTTTAATGGTGTCGGAGTTTGGGTAGGTACTATTTCTTTATCTTTATTTCTAAAATAAAAGTACAGATCATAAAACAAATTAAATCCTATCAAAAGTTCTTGAAAAATTGATGAATAATCGCTAAATTATTTAGTAGGTAGTTTAAACGCAATTAAATTCTAGAAAAATACACTTTTTTTTAATAATCTTGGAATGGTCTATATAAGATAGTATCAAAATATTTGTTTTATACTTCCATAAAATCAAATATAAGAATTCGTTTTTCATATAACATTTACATTTATATAATACAATATTATTAATTATTATATTACCTATGACCGTTAATGATAATTCGCTAGTTTATAATTTTAAGTGCTATTTATAAATTATATTTTCTTATTTTAAACAGTATTTAGTAAATTTAAAGATTTATAAATAATTTTCAATACAAACATTTTATCGCTTCGGAGAAAAAATATATACTTAATTTAAAAGTATGTAAGTCACGCGATAATTCATGTAAGTTATCATTACCAAAACAGTAGTTGTATTTACACATTAACAAGTACAAATAATTACAATTTTAGATATATTTTAATGTTTACAACTTTTTCATCTGTATTGCTTACATTTTAGCAATTTTTATTTTTTTTCAATAATAATAAGGTGATCATACGTCTCGTTTTTACGCGGGATGGTTCCATTTTTTGACGAATACGTCCTGTTGTCCTGGAAAACTTTAAATGGGAAACATTTTGTCCCGCTTTTGGAAGTTCGATCCCTTTTTTTATGATTTGAAGAAAGATTATGAACATTTTTTTTTTTTTTGCTTATTTACCTTTATCAAAGCGATTTATAAAAATTTTATTAGAAAATTATAATATTATTATGAAAGACTCTTTTTGTTGTCCCGTTTTTTAATTTTCGAAATATGTAAACACACGATAAACTAATATAAATCCTCTAGCGAAATAATTCTTTGTAAAAGTCGTGGAACGAATTCGCATTGCCTTGAAATATAATCATTGTGAATAATGTTGTCTAAGAGCGAATGTTATATATGACACGAAAGAGATAAATTACTTTTTGGTTAGCATCCGCAATCGCATTTTCTTAAACAACAAAAATAGAAACTCATATCCTTAAACTAAAATGAACCGTATCTTATAGTTATTTTATTTAGACAAAATCACATAGTAAGTCATTATTGTGTAGGTAGAAGTAGGTACCTATATAAAAAATACCTAAGATTAAGTATAATAAATATACCTAAGATCAAATCACTAGGACATTTTTCAGATTACTGTAGATAGTTTCTTTAATTAATTTTCTTAATGGTTATATGTTTCCTCATTTTTCATAATGTAGAAGATATACTCCATTTAAAGATATAAAAGTACCTATCATTAACTCTTCCTAAATTTTATATTTTTAATATTTGTATATTATGTCCATAAATACATTATGTGTATCCAAAAAATAAAATTTAAACATTTATTTATATTTAATTTAAGCTTAGTTTTTCAATGCACGTTATTAAATAGTTTATACAAATTGTTAACCCATATACTTAGGTAATATAATTAAAGGTGGACATGTATTAATAAAAAATTTGACTCAAAATAATCAAGTTAAATTATTAATCCTAAAACTTTCAATTAAAGCTATCATCCGATAAATTATGGTTTTTAATTTTAAAATAATACAAACATGTAATAGTTCAGGAAATATAGCACTGTTACCTGGAAAAAATTGCCATAGTTTTGAAATTCGGCACAATTGTTCGTCTTAGGGTACTGATTAACATACTAAAAGTCCTGACTGCTCAAGCGTACGCTCGCTCTGCTCTGCACTGCGCAATATAAAAAAAATTGGTTTTCTGCATTTTTCTCAAAAAATATCAACTTGACCAAATATATGCATCTATACAGTTTTGTTAATTATTAAATTTTGTATAAAAAAGGTTCTAAGAATATTTTTTCTAAAACTAATATTTTCTTAAATAATTAGCAAAATTCAAAATGTAGTTTACATACATATTTTTTGCTATAAACTATCTATACCTAAGTGATGAGTATAAAATATAAATATTTGATACTTCTAGTTTTGGGTTATTCTATATAATTAGACATTACTGTTGTAAAGTTAAAATAAATATTATAATATAATTATTTATTAAAAATGAATGAATTATGTATATACAAATTTATACTACAAAATAAAAAAATTAACATATATACAATTAATTTTAAAAAAATATATTATAAATTATGTTTTAATCGTGGTTTTTTTGAAGCCTCTAAAATGGAATCATTATCAATATAATCTTTTGAAATTATGTCATCGTTATTATCATCTATAATGTTAACATTGAGACACGATTGACCACTACAGGCACACGCTATCGAACACTTTAAACCTATAAATATATAATCAAATATAATGTCAACTGTTCTGCAATTTTGTGTACGTCATCTACTCTCATATTTTTTTGTGTTCTTATAACTTTCATTATAACCATCAAAAATAATTACTACATTTGAGCCATAATATTTTTTTACGAAAGATATATATGAATTACAAACAGACAAAAATGTTTGATTTGGTTGCTAAGGAACACGGTGTAGTAGATAGCCTCCATCTATAACATAAAATGTATCAAATGTAATATGATCTTCTTGAATGGACCCAAAAATATCATAAAGAGAAGATTTTTTAGTTTTGCGCATTCCTCCAGATTCATCAAACAATGAGAGCGGATAAGGAGCTAACTCATACATCATGTAAGATTTTACACACAAAAATTAAACCATAAAATACTCTGAGATTTTATCAATATATTTTATCAAATTTACACTGTGCACGGAATTCAATTTGGTAATGTTTTTCCATCAATTTTCGTATAACTACCTAATAAAACAGAAAACACATATATTAATCTTTATATAGCGTTTAAAAATCTGAACGAGTCATTAAATCCTAAGACAATTATTATGATTCATTTTGAAAAAACTGTGATCAATGCCAATTAACATATTTTTTTTATTTATCGCAAAGTATTTGGAGGCATCTACTAAACTTAGAGTTTCAACAATGGTATACCGAAGATTCGTTATTTGTTTTATAACTTTGAATGATGACAGCACATGTCATAGTTTTGTACCTGATGACGACGTATAGAAAATGCTTGGAACGAAATATTAGACTCGCAATTTTACTCGCAAAACGAAGAAATGTTAAGAGTCTTAAAATGTATTTTAAAACTACGTAGATTGGACGCCTTTACCAAAGAAATCAAAGGAGACGAGCAATAATTCCTATATCGTTATGGAATTCTTTAAGTATATTTTTGTATATAATATTAGGTTAATTATTATTGATATTTTTTTATATAGTATAACATTAATAGGTTATATATTTATTGAAAATAGTATAAAATATTTTTTTTTTTTTATTTAAATATTTATTAGAATATATTTTTATAGAGTAAATATTAATGAAATAAATACAATTCAATTATAATATTAAATAATTATATTAATTTTAAATATTAATATTATTTTATATTATATAAATAGAAAAGAAATATTGACGACGTTAGAAATAAACAAAGATCCTGCATTGTAGCCAGCAATGAGTCTTAGAAATTGACACAAACACCGATGAAGTAAATATAATTATAATATTAAGAGCACATCACACACCCTATTTTTAAGGAGTTATGTATTGGCAATGTTTTAGATATTTTAAGAGAATTAAAATTCAACAAATATAAAATATTTTAATATATTTTAAAAGTAATAAAAAATAGTTTTGTGTAAGTACTATTTTTATTGTCATATAATCACGATATTTGTTAAATTATACGTTTATAAATAACACGTTAAATAACACCTATTATACAATTTGCAAATTACAACATCTTAGAAATAAACTCGTTGGGATTTTCCAATTTTCTAAATAGTAGTCTCGTTATCGAAGGTGGAAAAAACAATTTTTTTACCATATTAAAATCACTATAACTTTTTTTAAAAATAATATTTCAAAAAACAGCAATGAATTTATCTTGGAAATATTGTTTTATATTAATTATATAATAAGTATTTAAACTCTGAAACCATTTTAAATTGCCATTTTATTTCTTTTTCGTAAACATATTTACAACTGAAAATCACCGGTGAGATATCCTCTTAACATTATATAAAATTATTTAACACATACGAGACTGTCATGAAATGAAAATTAATTGAAAAAGAAAAGGATGGTAAAAGAGGAAGGGTGGCGTATACAAATATATTAAAATATTATATTGTAATATAAAAATAAAAATACGATAATAGGTGGATATAAAAATATAATTAGAATATTGGGAAGTAAAAATATAATGGAATATTATAATTATATATTATAAGAATGGTAATTTGCGGAAATAACGTATTTAGGTATATAATTGATGAATGGGTTATAATTATTCAGTAGTCGGGGTTATTGTGAAAGATTGGTATATAAATAAATATATAATGGACAGGGTGTGTTTTGTGGAAGTGAAAGGGACGGTAAATATTATGATGTCTTAAATGAATGTCCTAATCGTCTTTGTACGAATCTGGTAGAAAGGGACAATAATATTTATTATGTAGGTCAGATTATAGATACCCT
>JAIPRL010000336.1:0-120671 GCA_025469235.1 Pemphigus obesinymphae | reverse complement strand
ATTCATACAATACTTCTGTATTATAATAATATATAATATTATTTTATTAATTTTCTTATAATAATCTTAAAATGGTTTTGTATGGGATTTGGGTAGTGCACATATACACGAGTCGCCACTGTCTAAAGTACTATATTATAGTCTACCTACTATATTAAATAATTAAAATAACTTGCACAGTACATAATATATTATATTGGGTAATTTATTTTCAAATTTTTCTTTCTAGGGGCTCATGGTTCCTACTTTGAACCCCTCTCATAGGAAATTTATACCTACGCCCTTGCACCAGATCATTTGGTTTTTCACCGTTCGTTTTTTGTTTTATGTTTCTAAGATATTATTATAAGTTTAAAATTGTTATAGATGAGAAATGCAAAAGTAATAAAAAAACAACCATAATAAAAAATGATATAGTAACGGGACCATAATTATTATAGTCATTTTAAATACTCATATAAAATATTTTCAATTTTACGATTTTCATTTTTCTTAAACAATTTTAAAAATTGCCAATCTAGAATCCCTTAAAAATGATCGCGCTGACATCCTCTCTAGAGGATGTCGCACACCTAATTTTTAAGGGGTTCTGTATAGGAAATTTTTTAGATATTTTTAGAAAAATAAAGATCTAACAATCAAAGAATATTTTAATGTAATTTAAAAATAATTAAAAAATAATCCTCTGTAAGTACCTACTATTTTTTATTGTGATGTAATCACGATATTTGTTTAAAAATACGTTTATGCAAAACAAATAAATGGCATTTTAAAGTTATATAACACCTATTATAAAATTTGCAGGTGGCAATATTTTAGAGATAACCATATTGAGGTTTTACAATTTTCTAAATATTAAACACGTTATCGAATGTACAAAATACTATTCCCACCCAATTTTTAAGACACTAGCTTTTTTAAACATATTATTTGAAAAAACGCCGATTAGGTTATCTTCAAAGTGTTGTTTTCTATCAATTATATAGTAAGTGTTTTAATTCTAAAACTATTTTAAAATTCCATTTAATTTGTTTTGCGTAAATATGTTTTTACTGTTGAAAATCTTCAATACGACGTCCTCTTAATACATATAATATATACTTTATTGTTTTTCATGATTTTATTAATATTAGTATTAATTAATAGTAGTATTTATTAAAATAATAGTACAAGTTATATGGTTTTGCCACTATAGCTGTACAGTATTAACTCAAGTTACAAGTTACTGTAACGCAATTACTTTTTTTGAGTAACGCAGTAGTAATCGCGTTACTTATTATTTCAAGTAACGCATGTGTAATCCAATTATGATTTAAAAGTAATTTGCATGATAAGTAACATGATATTTTTGAAGTTACAAATTTTTCATAATATTATTATAAATTATATATGACCAAGAAAATAATTTGTACAAATCATTTGTGAGCACGGAATGATAACGTACTGCTCAGATTTATGACGTCACGTTTGTAGTGTAGTGCTTACATGTATCGAGGTGCCAAGCAAAATGCATGCAGCTGTGGTATCACGATTTTACGATAAAAAGATTCTGGGATAATGATAGTACTCGCTTATAATAGTTATACTATTCAATGTAAAAATTTTATCAAAAAAAAGTAGGCACCTAACTTTATTTGTAACTTCGATTTTGAAGTGAGTCAGTAGCTTTAATTGATAAAATTAATTTAAAGTAACTTATAAGTAATTAGATTATTTTTATTTAATGTAACTTGTAATGTAATTTAATTACTTTTTAAAAGTAACTTAAACAACATTGACCATAGTGTGAACATAGAACCACGATATAATAATGCTATAGTATAAGGATGTGCATCAACTAGTTATAAGTTAAAGTTAAGTTAAATAGTCAAGTCAGTGCGTTAACTTATTAACTTAACTAGGTAGTTAATTTGGTAAAATGTAAACGTATCAGCTGATTATGTAGCAAAGCTATGTGTGAAGAAGTTATTACCTAGTTAATATTTTGTATACAAAGTTAAATTAATAATTTTTTTTTTAATATTTACAATAATTATGTTCCTTCGTATTATATTATAATAATTTGTGTATTTTGATTTTCAATTTTGTTTAGGTCAGATATAGGTATACTACGTGTATTATTATGGTGTACTATTAAATATGAATACGGGTATACCTATACTAAAAATATATCATATACGTAACTTCAAAATAATATTTTGTTGGAATTTGAGAATACGCGTAGGTACCTACCTATTTCTAACGTGTATACGTGTAATTGTATTACAAATTTTGTATAAGTTGATAAAAATGAAAAATGCTTATGATGCGAGTATTTTATCGAGAAATTATCGATATGCCATAAATATGGCGTCCTTTTGAGTAAATAAAAAAACAAAAAAAATCGTAAATATTTAAAAATGTATTGTATTATTTTGACTTTTGAGAGTATCAATTATTATCAAATACCCCTTTGGGTTACGGTATATTTATTATTATTATTATTATTATCTGGGTATTGACCCATAGTTGTGCTTTAACATATAGTTCCTTCCTAGCCCTCGCACCATTATGTCGTTCGCCTCTCGTATAATAATTATTATATTATTATTGCGAAAATGCTGTAGGTATACGTCCGTGTGCCGTGAAATTCGTTTCACACACAGTCCCTGCGGCGATACGCCGTGATAACATTTTACGCACCCGCGCCACGCATAATGACATTTTGCTGTATATCGTTCCCGTAATAATAATAATAATAATAATAATAATAATAATAATAATAATAATGATAATAATATATAATATTATTGTGTGTGTGTTTGTGCGTGCAGTGTTTTTTTTTTTTCTTCCATTACTCGTCAGACGTTGTATAATATAATATATAATCCGTTCGTGACTCGGGTCTGTCGTCTGAAAAATACATTATTAAAAAGTATTTAAAAATACCACTCTCGAACACATATTTGACATCTCGACAGTCCCGGAATTTTCTTATTTGATTTTAGTTTGATTTGAACATTTTCAAGTCGTAAGTAACATATTTTTAATAATAATTAATAAATATTTATACGATTGTACGTTATAATAAGTAGGTAGTATCAATGAAAATGGATAATAAATATATGTGTATAGGTAGGTACCTATCTACATTTAAAATGATCAAAAAATCGTATTAAAATCTTTAAAACAATGTTTACCGTGGTATATTTATTTTGACTTTTTTGATGGACCAATAATAATAAAATTTAAATTAATTACATTTTTTCATCTCTTGTTCATAAAATATATATCTAGGAATAGGAGTGAAGTGAAGAGGGAGGGGTGGCTGTCCTTCGCATGGAAAACTCAGAGTTCAGTATACCTAATATTACTTTCCGATTTAAAACAATTTTCCATTATTTTCTAAAGATCCCTAAAGCTGCCCTCGAAATCTTATTTCAATTATTTTTTTTTATTACATTGAATTAATTAATCGTCAACTTAATACGTAAAAGTCATAATGCCAAAGTACACATATTTACTCAATTACATACAGGCTATAGAGAGTTCACAAGTAATGGTGTCTTGTGCTTATGAAAAATAGGGAACAACGAACAACAGTCAATTTTCGTGGAGGTGGCTGTTGTACCTATATAATACGTGATATAATCGTTCGAGTTAAGCTGGTGCATAATACGCGCAATCAATCTAGGTACAACACAGCTATAAATAGAGAACAGATAACATTATTATCTTTATCAAAAAAAAAAATTTTAATATTTAGGTATATAGGAATGGTGTTTGTGTACCCTTCGACGTACTTATGGAGGGCTAGGGCAGCAATTTTTTGGGGCTGTAATTTTCTAAAAAAAAAATAGCTAAAAAATAGCGTTCTTGTTGAAAAACTTTTTGATAAGAAAAAACAAAAAAAAAATATAATCAACTTCTCTGAGTGTACCTCAAATTAATTTTTGGATTACTTATATCATATAAGTAAGAATGACTGGGGTACAGTCATTGATTCTAGATTTGATCACGGGATATATTTGAATTTTGTTAATAGGATGTATAATAATTTTACAATATTTATGGAAGAAAAAACGGTAGGATACCTATAATTTTAAACATTCCTTAGTCCTTTCGAATATTCGTAGTTAGAGTCGACGGTAGAGTAGATAAAAGTATAGAATAGTTTAATTGAAATTATTGAAAATCCAAATGATAATTAATATTTTTAATTAATAATAAGATCGTTGTTTATCGTTGATAAATGACCCACGAGCATGAACATTAAAGGAATAACGCCGAACACAGCTGGTCGGAGCGGAAAAAGATGGTCTAATATTGTCTCATCTACCAGAATGCGTTCTCAACAGATTTTATATGTATAGCATAGAACATTTATTGTTTTTTTTTTTATTATTATTTTATCCTAAATGATAAAACTTATGAATTATAAATAATTATACTTGGGTATACAAATACAATATACACTATATAAAATATACATTATTATTATAATAATATAATACATTATTTTAAGACCAGATTTTCCTCGATCGAGTTAATGCATTTCCAACTATAATAAAATATATATACCTATATATATTTTTTAAATACTGTCCAGTTGTAGAGATAATACGATATGTATTTATGTACCTATGAGTGTCATTATAACTCATAAGTATACAATAAACACGGAGCTTTATATAATATTAGAGGGCAACCCGCTATCAATTTTTGAACAAAACCAGTCGATATTATCAAAATAATTATTGAACATTTGTTTGGAGATATTTTATATTGTCACTGTGTTCATAAAAATGTGTTGTTGTCAAAATAATGTTGACAACATTTTTGACAAATGTATGACATAAGTACCTACCTACATACCAGTAAAATATATACTTTACCAAATTTCTAGACCCAATGTTTTCGGAATGATGAGGAAATAATTAGTTTTTACCATTTTTCGTTGGTCGTTTATTAGAAAAGTCACAAAATGACCTCTTCAAAGTACTAGGTATCTTGACCGCATTTCTTGTAGGTATCGGAAAATGAAAGCACACGTAACGATTGAATCGAGTCTTCTTGTCAAAAAATTGTTTCTGGGAAAAAAAGCGTACATAAATTGTACACAAACCTATTATAGTTGGTAATATCATATTAGTATCATAATGTTATTTTCATGTACTCAAAATTGATTTTATATACCTATTACGTATGAACAATAATATAATAAATAATACATCTGAGGACATGGGCAAACTTATGATTACTAATAAAAATGAATCAAGTAAATACATTTTCAAATATACCATAACATTTATACCGTTTATATTTAATATATAACACACACGTACAATATACAAGCACCTGTTCAACTCTACTTAAAAAAAATATATAACATGTAAATAAATAAATCCAAATCATTTGAATGTCGTTTTCTGTGGTATTTTCTCGTTTGCATTATTGTTATCGATGTTTTTTTTTCCAGAAAATAACCGGTGTCTGAAAATTATTTAGAATTTTTCAATTATATTCTGTTTAACCTTGACAATAATAGCTGTAAATGAACATGGCATTACAAAATAACTTACATTTGTTCGTACCGATCGATGTCCGTTTGATGCAAAGATGGTTTAGTAGTTTTTAACGCGACCAGGAAATCGTCAGTCGTGATTATCGGCTGCAGCGGACAACTATCGCACTGTAACAAAAACAAATTGTTTTAATTAATTATCTTTACTATTTTTACATAGGCTTAGATTACCTATCTGTTATTATTTATACTAGATATGCAATATACGTTTATACATCTAAATTAGTTAAAAATGTTTCATTTGTATAATTGGAAACTTCCTATTTCCATCGTAAAAATCGTAAATTTCTCTTTTCCAGTGAACTACTTTACGACCAAATCTAAAAAAAAAGTCATTCCCCATATTTTCAATAAAACAATATTTTTTTTCTTTTCTACTAGATTTCAACCATCAAGAATGAATATGAATTAAAATCTATAGTGAAAATAAAAATTAACAGTATAACTAAAGTATTACATTTGTTGTTTTTATATAAATATATCACCCAAAAATATCTTCTATTCATTATAATTTTAATATACTAAAATGTTACTTTTTAATGGTCTGTAAATTTCACAAACATTTAATTTAAACAATATATATATATTAAAACAGTGGTGGATCTTAGAGTAAATTTTAGGGGAGGGATCTGTTTCAAAAATTGATCCACAAATTATTGATTTAAAAATCATATTTTTAGTAACCGTTATGAAATTACCATTTACAACTTTTATGACTTTTTGGAGGAGAATCGTCCATATTTCTCCTGCTTAGATTGGCCCTGGATTAAGATGAGAATTAATTTACTATTTCTCAAATTAAAAGTAGATATTTATACATTTTTTATAAAATTATTTATATTTTTAGGGGTTATTATATAAATAAAAACAAAAATAGTCAATAAATAAATATAATATTGAATCGCAATACGTTTCAAAGTTTAGAAAAGCAGAGTAGTTAGGCTGGGTAATAAAAATATATTCCTCTGTTCCTCCACACCTCTTATCTCACAATTGTATATGAGTATTAAAATATTAAATGTATATACCTATAAATTAAATTTGTATATAAATTTTCACTATTAATCGTATCAATACTTAATGGTTAAAATCTGGTGGAAAAGGGAATCGGACTTTTTTAAATTGTTCTAAAAAACAAATCGACAGAAAAGAGAACTGGGGAAGTTTCATTTTTAGCGGAAACGGGTCGAGTCCGTATATTTTACTGAATTTAAAATACTTTCATAATTTTTAATAGATAATTCAATTTAATACTTATAAATATTTTTTATTTATTTATTTAATTACTCAAAAATATTTTTCAATTGTCAGCAAGCAGCAGATTATAATAATATTATATTATAATATGTAACTAAATAATTGTCGATATAAAATGGTCAATATCTCGTCGTCGGAATTTCAAAACAGCATTGTGACAATCCGAAAAAAAATATAATATAAACTGTAATTATTACAGATAATGGGGATGGGACTCAAATATTATGCAGGTTGGTAGGTACGAAAAAAAAAAAAAAAAAACTTTAAAATTCAACATTTTTTTTTTTTTTTTTTATAAATTTTTGTATGCATTCAGTAAAATATTCCGCCAGTATACTATATATATACTATACGAGTACATTATACAATATTATATTATGCGTATATAGTTATACAATAAAAACACTGAAATATCGATTTTCCATTTTTTTTTTTTTTTTTTTTTTTTTTTTTCTAAATAGAACATTACGGTTACGACGCGGTTGGGAAAAAATTCTAAAAAAGACTCGGAATAACGAAGCAGTAGGTACTGTAGGTAACGAATGCATCATAACAAGGAGTTTTTATTAATTTTATTTTATTTTTCCCGATGAACACCGCGACTGTGTGTGTACATTTAAACTCTAAAGTGATTGAATTTCGGTATTTTTAATCGATGTTTATCGAGCAAATATAAACAAAGTGGTTAAAAGCGCACGTCGACGACACAGCGCGACTGCAAATACGCGCACAAACACACGAGAATAGAAAGCGACGATTTAATTGCGGGACATCGGAAAACCATTGAAAACGTGTTCCCCGTCGTCGTAGGGTCCCTTTGTGGCGCGCGCCAGTGGGTAGTCTGTGTACAGGGACAGGTTCCCAACGATGACTTCTTTACTTTCGAAAAGTATATTGTTTGCGTTAGGTTATTTCCATTCGGGATGCGGAATTGATTTCGCAAACGCCACCACGATTAATACATCCGTATTATTTTGATTTTTTTTTTTTTTTTTTTTTCCAATAAAAATAACGATGGGATATTTTTTACACATAAATAAACAGCGGAAGCGTTTTATATATATATATATATATATATATATATATATTTATACGTAAATACCTGTGTGTGCGCGCCACCCCTCCCCCCCCCAACCATCGTGTCAGCTGTAAATGTATTACATTTTTAAATAACAATACAATCAATAAACAACATATTACTATTATAAGTAGGTAGGTAGTATATTATATAGGACACATATTATATATTTTATTCGATATTTTAATTTAACTCGTTCGAAATAAATAAATAAAAAATGTACGTTGTTTTTCCACTTTTGAACTTAATTTTCGATAATTATTTCAAACACGAGTGTGCCTATATATATATATATAGTATATAATATATTTACATTGTGTATCATCTTGTCAGACGTACCTATACGTATACGTGTAGTTAATAATATCATCATAAAACCTTATAATCCTATTAATTATCATAACTGTGTATGCCTTTTCCATTATATTTTTCAAAATATGCACTGAAAATGTGAAAACATAGACATTAGACATATAGTTCAGGAAATATAGCACTGTTACCTGGAAAAAATTGCCATAGTTTAGAAAATTTCGGCACAATTGTTCGTATTAGGGTACTGATTAACATACTAAAAGTCCTGACTGCTCAAGCGTACGCTCGCTCTGCTCTGCACTGCGCAATATAAAAAAAATTGGTTTTTCGCATTTTTCTCAAAAAATATCAACTTGACCAAAAATATGCATCTATACAGTTTTGTTAAATATTAAATTTCGTATAAAAAAGATTCTAAAAATATTTTTCCTAAAACTAATATTTTCTTAAATAATTAGCAAAATTCAAAATGTAGTTTACATACGTATTTTTTGCTATAAACTATCTATACCTAAGTGACGAGTATAAAATATAAATATTTGATATTTCTAGTTTTGGGTTATTCTATATAATTAGACATTACTGTTGTAAGTTTAAAATAAATATTATAATATAATTATTTATTAATTATTTAAATGAATGAATTATGTATATACAAATTTATACCACAAAATCAAAAAATTAACATATATACAATTTTGCTAAATTATTTAAGAAAATATTAGTTTTAGAAAAAATATTCTTAGAATCTTTTTTATATGAAATTTAATAATTAACAAAACTATATAGATGTGTATTTTTGGTCAAGTTGATATTTTTCGAGAAAAATGCGAAAAACCAATTTTTTTTATATTGCGCAGTGCAGAGCAGAGCGAGCGTGCGCTTGAGCAGTCAGGACTTTTAGTATGTTAATCAGTACCCTAAGACGAACAATTGTGCCGAATTTCAAAACTATGGGATTTTTTGCCAGCACAAAGCAAATTTATAAGTTATTTTCTTGTACTATAACTTATCAATGTATATTTAACCACTCGTTTATCAATGAAACAAAATATTTATTTGTATACATATTTGTATATATTGTATCGCGGAACATGTATTTTCAATGTAGTTTAATAACATTGCATGTGGTGCAATATCATTGAAAACCTGTATACGTGATTCATTTAACTTTTTCATTGCTGAATTGATTTTATACAATATTTCCTACTGTGCTGAGATAAAATATTTTCGTTTTAGATTCTGAGCGTAGCAAGGAATATACATTGGTTTTACAATGATGCATTCTATTTATTTATTTTTATCATAGGTAGATGTGGTTAAGATGGCGATAGAGGTTCCAAGTTAAGCAATTGTCATTTTCTAAAATCACAGTGATCCATTAAAAAATTTTAAAAAATGATTTTGTATATATAATGTCAATATATATACCTATTGACGTTGTACAAATTTCAAAACTTTTTGTTCACTATTCAATCATATTTTTATTCAGTCTACATTTTTAAACATTGATTTTTATTTTTTTGTTGAGAGAGAGGTAAAAAGATACGAGTAGAATTTTTCGTATATAAACGGGTCTGATATAGAATTTACTATAGTTGTATTTTAAACAGGTCTATTTTAAATTTTCTCAGTTTAACCACACAGAATCGTTTTATTGAATATCTATAATCTATATTATACTTATACTTACATCTTCCAGCCGACTGCGGAAAGCCGAATGTGAGTGCATCAAATCAAACACATATTTTAATTTTTCGTCAGCATTTGATGGCAGTTTCATCTCCACATAAGTTAAACAATATTGACCTTTTATACCCCATTTTTGATCGTTGACTCTTAGACATTGGTCAAAGTCACCGAACTGGTTGACGTTTCCACTTAAAATTCCGGACGGTATTTTTGCCGATGCATCGTACACTGCAATTGAAAATAAAAAATCATTACTGAAAAAAATCTGTGCGGAATTCCGAAAATTATGAAAACATATTACATATTATATATTTATTTATTACCAATGTATGGGCACGTCCTTGGACAAAAAAATATACATTTGACATATAGGATTCTACAATAATTTATTCAACACAAATATACTTTACACAGATCAAGATTTACATTATTTCTAAAAAATATAGGTCCAAATTGGCTAATTACATTAATCTATGAATCAGTTATCAGACATAAAATTTGTAGAACATATAGGAATTCAATACAGAGAATTTGAACAGGTAGGATTAGGAGGGACTTTAAAATTAGGAGGAATCACTAATAAACTTTAAATTGGCTTTACGCTTACGATCGGATAATGAAAATAGATTTAGCTGATTAGCTAGTAGCTACAGAAATATAATTGTGCTCGGCAAAAGGTATCTTCAAAATGAATCGAACAAACTTAAGAAATTTCCGCTGGACCTTTCCAATTAATGATTTGCAATACTATAAGGATGAGCTTTGGGATTATTCAAATAATATTATTTTAAAAATAATATAATATAGATAAATACGACTTAAATATAATGTCTTTATGTTTGATTTGGTTATAGATAAAAAATATCAAATTTTTCTTTTTATCTTTCATATATTTTCAGGATATTGATAATAAAATTGTAAATGAAGCTATAAAAGTAAAAAAAAAAACATACACATACACACACAATAAAATATATATTTATATATATATATTTATCTACCTATATATATATTTAATGCGGTATTATTTATGTATATTATAGTTCATTACGAAAAATAAGCTAGGTCGTGGATTATTTTAAAGACGATTATAATATTCTATTCCATTTTACAAATACCTACTTAGGTACTGCACTGTTTACGTTATTATTTTATATATATGGTAAAAATTGGTTTGTAACTCTTTTTAATATAAAAAAAAAAAAAAACTGAGCAGATTAACGTTATTTGTAACAAAATTTTAAAATATTAATTTATTTTTTAAATACCTACTAATTTTCATAAATTTTTATCTAATATTTTCATTTTATCTAGATAACTGAGAATAACCTTTAGAACAACTGTCATTATTTTAATTTTATTGTAGATAGGTAATAGTATATATATATATATATATACTTAAGCTTACAAAATTTGTTTAAAGTGTATTATAAAAGCCGGAAAATAAGGTGAACATTTTATATAAAATCGTATTATAATATACTAGTAGTCATTATCCTCTTTAATAATCATTTATAGTCGCTGTCCACAATTTTCAAAAACAATGACCAATAATAATACATTTGTTTACACTTAAAACACGAATAATTGTTTCACTTTAGTTCAAGAGTTGAATATAATTTAAAATTAATAATTAAAATTAAAAATATAGTAAATTTCGTAGAATTTTTACGTTAAACTTTTGTTCAATAAAGTTTGTTGAGCTAAAATTATACTTTTTTTTTTATTAAACATGTAGAAAAACAATACCGAAATATTTCTCAGGGAGATTAATGTTCCTTCACTACCCACATCTATTTATTTTTATTTTTATGAAGAGCTTAATTTTCTTTAAAATTAAATCCGAAATCAAATTGTATTGGATTCTTTCATTATGTTGTGAGTGTCTTGAAAGCCAATAAAAATCATTTTAAACGCGCAACACGTATTTCAGTATTCGAAAAATAACGTATATATGTATAGGTACTAGTGTACTACCCATTTTAGAAAAATACTTCATTTATTATAATAGAATCTTTTCGTATATAATTTATTACCGGAAATTTAAATTTTTTGATACGTGTCCAACGTAATTTCAAAATCTGTCGGCGACAATGCGGAGATCACAATTTATTACACGATAATTTTATGTTTCACTCACGTGCTCGGAATTCAAATGATTATAAACTATACAAAATCGCGCCTCTAAGATCACAAATGGACTTATTGGAGGTTCGTCGTTGTTTGATATTGTTCATGTATGGTAGTTTAGGTCGATGTACCGAAACAATACTTATAAAATGGTTAAGGACCGCAACTTAACGGATATTATTTTATCAAATCATTGTCCGACATTATATACTTTATGATGGATTTTTTATATCTTACACCCATCAAAATGGAGAAAAAATAAATTGGGTTAGTAATACTCATATGTACGAGGCTCGATAAAATAACTATTATGGCATACATTTTGAACAGAATAAAATTAGAAAAAATATAAATACAAAGACAGTAAGACACAAATCTCACATATTATGAACATTGATATTATTGTAATCATATAGTCATAAATATCATCTAAATGGTAATGGTTTAAAAAATGTTTTTAAATGGAAGCCTCTTTTTTTTATATTAGGTAATATTCAAATGGGTTTTTTTGAAAATTTGAATGTGTTAACAAAATTAAAATTCAAACGGGCAGTTTCTATTAATGTATGTATTAAGAACATATAATAGTCTTCTTTAATTGTGAATAGGCAATTATCAATTATGAGCTTAAAATCTGAAAACGGGTAGATCTATACATAATTAGATCAAATATATTTATATTTATAAACACGTCCAGTTCATCTTAGCTCTTGGCGACAGTTACATTTTTAAATTGGTATGGGTTATTACAATTTTGTAAGCACTATTACAATCGCAGAAAAAATGTGGTTTCAGTACTACACCACTCTGACTCGAAGTGTTAAAAAAATCATTATTTAATTTTTAGAAAACATTGATAACACATTATTTACTATCACATATCTAATGTTGTTTGATAGTTTTTCCGTACTGTTGACACTGATAGGTACCCTATTTTTAAAATGTTTTTATGAACTTTTGATGTGTAACACTGACACTGTGCAATTACTCAGGGTCACAATAACGCCGTATCAGTAGAATAATTTTGTAAACGATATATTTACTTTATACCTTAAATAATTATTTAATGCAAATAAAATGACTTCCCATTAAAAGTGGAGATCATCAGAACTGAAATTCTTAAAATGGCAGGAAAATTCCTATTCAGGGAAAATATTTTTATGCCTCAACATTCGAAAATAAAAAGAATCAATAAATATTCATAATGCATAATTAAGGAATACCTATACGTGTAGTAAACGTGCTTAGTGAAAAAAATATTACATACAAGAACATGAAAACACATATTTAAACTGTTGAAATTGTTATATAACAATTGTATCACAGAGGAAAATACCATATATAGATAGGTAGAAATGCAAATAACACAGTAGATACACAGTGGTGATTGTATTGCGAAATATATTTTTTTAAACCACAATGTATAATATTAAAAGAAAATATAAACGATTGTTTTGTTTATGTTTATAAAATATCCATCATAGTTGCGAGTTCATCTATGGTTAAGGTCAAAATATATTGAATAAACCATGGTTATTTGAATCGTACTTTTTCCAGCTGCTTATATGATAACTGCATAATTATTTTGAGTATATATTTCGCCACTACTTCTGAATATAATAATAGCAATATTAGTCATATAATATTTTATAATATTTTATATATTCATATAATAATTTTTGGTTTACATGTGAAGATGAATAGGTCATTTTAAAAATATATCATTCAAACGTTTTTTCGAGAACAAGTGGCGACTAAATGGGAATAAATTAAAAGGATCTCTTTATTTGTAAGCGTGATATGACAGGCTAAGGAAAAATAAGGATTTGATATTAAAATACATTTATGGGACAGCTCAAGGACCAGTAACTGTCATAATATTAAATAACCAAGATACAATGACTTTTGGTTTACCCCAAAAAAACCTTTATCAAGGTTAGACAAGTTAACCGATTTTTTTTCAACTCGTTAAATAAATTAATTTAGAAAAATTTACCTTTCATAATTAATAATAAAATAATAAAATAAATAATTATAATAATTATTAATATTGAGAATTGAACTTTTGAACAACAATTATGATATTAATATTTTTAATTATGTTTGTAGTTTTTTAAATATTATGTTCGTATTAATTATTAGTTTATATCCAGAAAATTCAGAATATCTATAAAATTGTGAAAATCTTTTTTTAAAAAGTGCTAAATTGAACTTAATTCTTTTATATCAAATGGAATAATAACTTGAATTATTGTAAGTAACATAATAAAACAACTGAAAATTTAAAACTCTTAAAGTGTTGAAATGTAACCGGTCCTCTACTCTTGATTTTTAATTAAATTGTAAATTATATTCCACTTAGCCACTTAAGTACGTTGATTAAGCTGTTACTGTTATTGATTGTTATATGAAACCTCTATGGGATTAATTAAAAATAAATAAAACTTTTTTTAAATATGGGTAAATCCAAATTTGACCAATCATTAAATTTTTGTAATTTTTTAGGAATTCTATACATCAAGATTTTTCGAAAATGAACTTTTTCAGAAAATATCAAACTCTATTATGCAAAATGCATTGCTTTTAGGTGTAATAGAACTGAATCCGTAAATAATTAATGATATATTGTATATAAAATCGGGGTAAAAATGTGAAGGTTTTTGATTGCGTAGAGTGCCAATACAATACAGTGTTCGACAGGAGTCTGCTGAATATTAATATACGATTAAAATATAGTTGTTACAGGTGTTTATGATAATTATACTATGATATACGTCAGTATAAAAAAAAACAGGTGTGCTAGAAAATATAAAACTAATAACGAATCAGTACATAAGGCTTAATTTGTTGACACACTCCAACGCCAAATTCTGATCACGAATGATCGACAATCAGTGTCACGGTCAAAACAAAATAATAATCCTAAAGAATTGATAATGTTTTGTTTATTTTTTATTGTTATGTGACACAATGCTATAGGTTAAAGTACATGATGTAAAACAAAATTCAAATCATCTTCTTTTTAATCATATTTTCAATCGAGTTACATAACGAGTTATTTTAAATTAAATTTTTATTCACGTTAAGTAAGCGAATTTTTTTTTCTTTTTTTATATAATTATATATTATTATAATTATTTAATGATAAAGCAGGAATTTAATTGGGTTTTCGAAATCTAATTAAACAAACAAATGTTTTCCAAACACTTACAGTAGGTATCTATTTAAAAAATAATTGCATTTTATTACATTATATTACAATAATTATAAAAATAATATTAAATTAAACTCACTAGCAAATTTTCAAATTTATATATTACGAGTAGCTAAAGTATTATATTGCAATATTATGGTCACTAAATATGGACAAATGAATAAAAAAAATCAACCCGAAGAAATACGTTACAATTTGGTTTTAAGTGTTAATTGATAACGAAAAAAAAGAAATATTTCGTCTTAAGTTTAGATATAAAGTTAAGATGGAATAAATAATAAATAATAGGTAATAAATTAGTTAAAATAAGGTTTTTTTATTTAATATTACAGAAATTAGAATTTTAATATTTAAAAGTATTCAATAATAGTATAATAAATTTGACAATATTTTACTTGTTTCAATATTAAGTAGACATTTATTAATAATTTAATTTAGAATTTTGATTAAAAATATGTATATAACGAAAGTCGTATAAATAAATAAAATTTGTCCACCCTAAAGTACAATTTAACTACTTTAACTGGATGAATATGAAAATTAACTGAAATTAGTTCATTTCATACATTGAATATTTAAACTAGTTAAATGAGTTAGTTAATGGAAAAAATATTAACTAGTCGAGTCAAACTTTAATTATTTAATGATACACTTATAGTGATAAGTGATAACCATTACATTACAACCGAATTACATTCAATACAACCGAAAATTTTAGTTTAGTATCAATTACAATACTCAGTAGATATTTAGCAGTTTGGCAACCAATCATTAATATTATTATATAAAAATTACTTGAAGTCGAGTTATCAATTAAAATAAAAGTTTGAAGTCATACTAAAAAAGTAACGCATTAATGGATAGAATTGACTAGGTAGTTAAAAATTAATATTTTGCATATTTTAAATTATTCTTTCAACAAATATAATTGTTAATAAATGAGTAGATACTAAATATTTAAAAAGTTAATGTATTAATGATTTTAAACAGTATAATTCTGATTTTTCTTATGGGAAAGTAACAATTATAAACATTTCATTAAATTTAATTAAGTTAATACTTTTTGATTTTTTCATTTAAAATTTAAATTTAATGAGTTTAATTTTGTATAGTTAATTATTTATTTACATTTAATTAATATCTTTTTTGGGTTAATTTATCTTAACTAAATAAATTTAAGTTTTTTTATAATCTTGCACATATTTGTCATTAATAAACTTAATTTCAGTTTCAATTTTTCAATAGATTAATGTCTAACTATAGCCTATATGTCTAAGCTATATTATATAAGTAGGTACAATTTATTATGTAAAATATTACCAATTATCAAGTATATTCATAAAAATCAAACTAATATATATTTTAATATACTATTCATTTAATCATTTAATATTCATTTTTTATCTTATAATATATTTTTTTTTTGTCACCTTAAATTAAATGTAACATTTAATAATTAATAAGATTTTTTTTTTATATATACTTAACTCTCGATTAGTTTAAAAAAACGGTTTAACATGACCAACCTTGGTTAATGGTATATAAGTATCTACTGCAGTTTTATTCAGTAATAATTGAAGTAAATATAATAGGTAAAAAACATTCATCAAGGATCAAAAATACACACACTTTATATCGAATGACATTTGATTTTTCGGTTTTCTAAAGAATATAATTAGAATTACGGGTACCTAGGTACATAAAGTACATTTGTTTATTTTTTAATAGCAGTACAATAATATTTTATTTTATTTCCGTATAAACGATGAAATAATAAATAATATCGAAACGCGTTAAATTTGTTATTTTATATATATAGGTATATTTTACATTATTCGTTTTTAAGCGATTTTTTATTTTTTTTTTGCTTATTTCTGTTTATTTAAGCACGTTTTTTAAACGAATAAATCAAAATGAGTTATCATCCAAATGTTAAGTAAAGAAACACTTACATTTTAATTCGAGTCATTTTTAGTATAGGGAAAATCAAAATAAAAGCAAATAGGTACGAAAAAAAAAATCAATAATCTCGTTCTTGGTTATTCATTAATCGTTGACAATTATATCCGGTTACGTCACTCGATATATTCATCTGCTATCTTCTAATCATAATAACGGTGTCCTTTTATGCTTTGCATAATAATAATACTAATAATAATAATGATAAAAATCAATATTTCTGAGAATCTGTGCAATCGTTAACATTCTTTTTCTTGTAATAATTTAAATCATCGTGGATAACGTGTGATTATAGTCAAGATAAACTAGGGCAAAGATGACATATAGGATTTGTATGATTTTTCATTATTTCTGATTTATAACTACAGTGTTGATAATATTTTGGTATAAATTACTTATCGTTAATAAATTCCTAGATATATTCCTAATCCGTTATCTTTATCAGTAGATATCTAAATAAAAAGAATATTGTTGTTTAAATTACCAAAAATTGATAGTTGAAAAAATATAAATATTTACCTAATGTTAAAAAATTGAAAAAAAAAAAAAACTCTTTATAAACATATTTTAAAAACGTAAAAATATAATATTGTTTAGATAAAACTATTGAATAAATCGAAAAATATCATGTTTAAACTTTAGACTAAATGAATTTCGCCATTAATCAGTAACATATCATTTTAATGTATTGTAATATTACTTAAAATAATACCTATATTTACATACCCGAAAATACCCCAAAAAGTTTATACGAACATTATAAAAAAAAATACGTATAGTAACAATATATTCTATATTATACATTTTTTACTTCAAAATCTTGAAAAATTTTTTCGGTAAAAAATTAAAAATGTATTCTTTAGTTATAGATTTTTAGATCGGCGTAGCGAGGAGTGTATTGGTTTTCCTATGATATGTTTTATTTTGTACTTTTTCGTGTAGAATGAGTAATGTAGGAGTTTTCGGAAAAAGAGCTTTCTGGTAGTGAATTCATTCTACTTGGTACTCATATCTAGTTTTGTATATGTCATTTTTCCATTTGTCCAGTTCTGAGCTTTAAAAGCTTACTTTAATTACATGCAATGAGCTGTGAGAAAAACTCATAAGCATTAATTTTTAGTAAATAAAATATTCAGGAATGTATATTTAATGTATAATTTTTTATAAATATTTCAACAATTCCCAAAATAAAATTGGCTTGGGATAGCTGAAAATAAATTATTATTTTCAGTCATTGTATATAGGTACACATATTTTTGCATAAAGTGTTTAATGGTTGAATTTCAAAGAAATGTACCTATTATTTTTACAAACAAACAAAACTATTGTAAAAAGTTTTAGAAAATGTAATTATAAAGGGTTTATTTTATTAATCCGAAAATTGGAAAAAATATTTAGGACAAAGTTTTATAAAGTTTTTTTAGTTTGAAAACTCTAAATGCAAGAAAATTAAAGCTATAAAAATTAAGTTATAAAGTTATAATTAAAGTTAGATTTAACTGTTTCTCGGGAATAAAAAAATGAATATAACAATGTAATTATAGGTACTCTGTAGTGAGCTGATAACTGATAAGTATAAGAAGGTAAATTAAAAATATAAACTTAGATCCTGAAAATTTTTTTTTTTATATAAGTCAAGTAGCAGGTACTTAACTACATAATAATATTTATTTATTTCATATTCATGTTTTTTTACGTGAAAACAATAGTAATGAAAGCGTCTTTTCTTAAGTACCAATTCATATTGATAATTTGATAATTTTTGCTCCTATAATCCTCTGATTCTTTACCATATATTATTACAGTTTTTTATAATCCACCACTAGTGCAAATTATTATTTATTTTATGTCGGTAGGTGTCGAAGAGAGTTTTATAGCCTTGACATTTCACTAATAATTACTTATTACAATATTTCGCTAAAATTAATTTTTGATTTAGGCGTAAAATAGGCGTATACGTTATTACCACACAAAATCTTGTATACGTAATATTATATAAACACCTACGTTCACCAGAACGTGCTATTGATTTTGAGAAGAATGCATGTTTCTCGTGATTTTCCAATATACAGTGAACGACTTCTGCATAGACAACAATAAATACAGGTTTAGAAGGCAATATTAAATTATTTCAGTTTATTGAAAGACGATCGAAATGTTATCGGTTAAATCACAATGAATTGTAAATCAAATTTAGATTTAGAATTCTTTTTCAATTGGGCTCCTAACCTATAATTTGTTTGTTATTATTATTTTATTTTTTGCAAAAATCATATTATTAAATATACTTTCCTAGTTTTTAAACATATTACATGTGAAAATATCCATTTCTTTTTTACTTAATTGAAGTCTTATTAAAAATATTTATAATAGTATAGACGTTCAAAATTTTATAAATTTTTTTTTTAATTTTAATTAGAATGAAATCACCGGTATATTTTTTTAAATACTAAATATTTTTCAGTTCTTTGTTAATTTATAATTGCATTTTAATTATTCATATTTATATGCATTAATATTGTAGGTATATTGTACAAAAATACAAATAAAGTCGAAACTTGAAATAACTTAAATTAAGAATTTTATTTCAACAATACAAAAAGGCAAAATACAGAAATATAAGTATTAAAAAGGTAACTAAAAAATATCAAATCCATTTTTCACCAGTAAACAAGGATATTTATTGTTTTTAGAACTGTATGAATAACATTTAATAATAAATACATTAGGTAGATAGATAATCAAAAATAAATCAAAAGTATTAAAATATAAAAATAACTATATTTGTGTTCGAAAAATTACTGTTAATAAAAATTATGATTTGGTTTCCAATGTATACTAACATGTACACTTTTGATTTTTGCAAAAAATTTGACTTCAGGTTGTAATTTGAGATAATTGAAAAAAAATCGTGAGATATACGGTATCACACAATAATCAGTGGTAGGTATCGAGTTTCACGTGTTTTCATAAGTTTTTTATTCCATAAAAACATATTATTGACGTTGTACAAATTCGAGCATAATCAATAATAATTATGACTATTCTCACATATTGCGTCGAATGATGATGGAAAACGGTTAACACAAAATAATTAACTTTTCAGGATAGTAATATTCGACGTTGAAGACAAATCATTTTATTTTACGTTTACTATAGTTAAAATCATATTAAATCAAATGAAAAAGAATGCTTTTTTTATGCTACAATCCAATGCCAGTATTAATCTATTATTACACAATTATTATGTTATGGTAATTATCATTGGACCACATTATTGGATTATTTTATGATTAGAATATAAAAGAGCCGTTTTAATTTGGATATATGATATTATAAATTAATAATTAGCATAGATTTACCTTAATATATATTGTCGGAAATTTAGGTTTGTTTATTTTTGAATGTTATTTAAAATGACATTTTTTGATTAGTTAGTCGTTTTTGGTTCTTTGTATCTTTATAAATATGTAAAAGCAGTGCCGTAGCTACAAGTTATTGAGCCTTAGTAGAAATTTAAATTTGAACCGATTTAACATATCTAACTAACCTAAAATTATTGACCTTAAAAGGTAAAGTATAAAAAAAAAAAATAGCAATTTATAGTATCAATACAATATTTTGTGAAAACAATACACATAATTTTAGTATTTTGATTTTATATATTATTATATTTGTAATCTTTCAATATGAAGAATAATAGTATATGTACTACTGTCCAAAGTTTCCAAAGGTGGGTAAATGATTGGGAAAAATTATTTAAGTTAAGTTAAGTTAGCCTAAATTCCTGTAGTTAAAAGTTAACTAAAAATAAATTTAATAAGTTTAATTTAAAGTTAACATCGAAAAAAATATTAACCAACTTAGTAATAAATGGTTCATTTATTTATTTATTTTTACATATTTAAGACCCAAATCTAAAGAAATTTTCATAATTTATTGAACAATAGCCTTTTCTACTATTTAATTTTTTTAATACTATGTATCTTTTGGTTATCTTTGTATTGATATTGAAATATGAACTAGTTATAATTTCGCCTTTTATGTGTAAACTTTACTAAATTATTATAAAAATTAATGATTAAAAGTTAAGCCAATTATAATTTAAACTAGATAAGTTAATTAGTTATTAAACAAATTAATGAACTAGTCGAGTTAAAAAGTTTTACAAAAATTAACCTTTTAACTATAGTTAATGTCCACCTTTTCTATCGTTCTCGAGAAATATTATTTACTTAAATATATTTTTGAGAAGTTATTATTTTCTGTAGAAGCTACAGTTGCTTAGGTATATTTATTGGTATTAAGTACAATATAATGGAATTAAAATGTCAGAAAAACTGCGAGCCAGTCATTTTACGATTATAAACTTCTGGGAAAAATATTATTATACTGGTATGTCACCTTTCAAAAATATCATATTTACAACAAATTTACTATTAACTCTTTACCTCAAAATTCCTACCCAAAACGTGGTTTTCAGAAAAACTTAAAAATAAATATGGAAATTTGAAGAGATCCTTTGTACCTCTTAGAATCTAAAACTTTTATGTAATATTTTATAGATATATTAATAACTTAGACATATGCCCGCCCCCTTAAATAACTTAAAGTGTGGGACTCTGGTGCAATGAACTATCCACACTGCGGTTTCTACGGCATTGTGTGATATATCACTTATAAGTACTAATTTTAGCTAGAAAATTAGCATTTTAGTATGAAATATACATTTAGTTAATGGAGAAAAACAGTTTTGAAAAATTAAGATTAGTTGCTTTTTATTCTTAATTAGTAATTTATTTATTATTGTTATTTTTTTAGTATAAATATTCTTAAAATATACGGAAAAAACAATATCGTTAAAATTGCATTTAAATTTAAACAGAAAACTAAAAATATGCTATTTCATGACTGTCATATACTTGCAGGTAATGAACATTTCACTAACAATTAAACTAATATAATAAACATTCGATTCAAATTAAATTTTACTTACTTCTTAATGCCCAAGTGGTCAATTTTTCAAGTTCATTTAAAAATATTTGACTGTGTTTATTGCATAATTCATTGGAACTGTTTAGAAGAGCCATCGGCGGAATAACGGTAAATAATCCTTGTACGGTATTCGATGACTGCATTAGGTCTTTGCTTTTATATCCTGTAACACACAAAATATACAAATATTATATTTGTATCATTTTATAGATATATATATGTACAATAATATATGTAAATATGAAATATATATTAATTTGTGTAATGAACTTTTACAATGTTAAAGCCTTATTATTATTAATTTAAATCATTTAATCATTGTTGTGATAACATAGGCATAAATAAACATAAGCACCTAATAACTCGAACAGTTTAACATGACATTAAAGAATAGCACGATAATATTAAAATATGACAGAGTAATTTTTAAAGTACAACATTAAAATAAAACATTTAGGTTGTGTTCTTTTTTTTTCAAAAATGAATTAATATGTAAAATAATCTTTCTACAACATAACTATATTTAAAAAAACGGTTGTTTTTGAAAAAACTCAATTTCACAAGAATATATACATTTATTTTGTATATATGATGTTATCATCTTTAGTACAGAGTACCGACTGCCCATTTTCAGAAATTATCTTCAATAAAATTGTTTGAAAATTTCGGACTTTTGGCTTGGAACAAGAAAGGCCAATGTCAGAAAAATAATTGTTAATAAAATTGAATTATAAAATAATACATTTTTATCCGTTAATGTAAAAATAGCCAATATATTTAATAATTAAATATGTTTTAATTAAAGCCTACCTACATTTCGAAAATTATCGGTTATATTTGAAAATGAATCCAATTATTTCGGAAAAGTAAAATAAATTGGTTTCCATATTTCTATTTAATAATTTTTAGTTTTATCCATTTTTGATAGTTTTAATATCTCACCTTATCAGGGACAATAAAATAAAACTTGTGTAATTAATTATTTTTGTATAAAAATAATAAAAAGTTACTATAGTCAATTACCAACTATTAATAAATTAATAAATAACAGTTTGAAAAGTTATTAAAATAATGGATATTTTCTAATTAATTTCTAATTTTTTTATTTTTTCTGGAAACTACATTTCGAGTAAAATGAGTCGAATATAGGAGTTTTCAAGTACAAACCATTCTGATGTATGACACAGTACTTTAAAAAGGTTTTTTTTAATTATTTGATATTTTCAGTAGTTTTCTAAAACGTAAAAGAAAATTACCAAAATTAATGGAAAATTATTAAAATAAAATAATACTACCCAATATCGCTCAGAATTGTTTTCTAATTAAATGTTTCAAATTGTCCTAACAGATTAAATATCAGATAATCACAAATAATCAGATGGAATTATCATAAAAATAATATATACAATTATACAAATAAATAAATTTACAAAATTTGAAGGAGGGATAGTTCCTTTTCCATTTTTACCTAAGGGTATTAGTTTATGCCTGTGATGTGGACAATAGCCTAGGGACCTTAAACTATTTTTTCGGGAAATTTACTTTTATTACACGAAATTTTCAATTTAATAAAAAAAAACAATAACAATGTTATGTTAAACAAATTATGTTAAGTATTGAAAATATTTATTAAATAGACATTAGATATAAATCCTATAATGCCTACCTTAAATTAGTAATATATACAATATTACTATTGGTAACCCCATTTTTTGCTACAGATTCGGAAACATTATTTTTTTAAAACAATTTTTATACAAGAAGTTTTTTCCTTTTTACACAATTGACAAAATTAGAGTTTATTTATATTTAAATTTACGAATAATCCGTTTTGAATGATATTGTAAGAGATACCACTAAATATTTCAGATCGATTACCTTGGATAGAAATGGGATTTTTAGGAGGTGAAAGAGAGTAACGAATCGAGCTGAAATATTTTGTGGTACCTCTCAGCGTGAACACACTGCATATATATATATATGTATGTATATATAAATATATATAGGTACTTAGGGATGTCAAAATGTATTTAATCATATAAATCGATCCATAAATACTTAAAAAAATTATTTTTATAATTCTAAACTTTACAGTAGGTATTACATTAGACTATAAAATTTATTACATATAATAAAATGAATTAATTAAATGGCAATCATTTAGTAATTACGATAATACATACTGTATTCTACAATTGATTAAATAATACAGGTTTGTAATAATAATTATTTGAGTATCTACAAATACGGATATGGATGTTGAAAACATATTTTCGCTTTTTTCTTTATTTGATTAATTTAATGTTCCATCAGTAATATAAAGAATAAATAATCGATTTTTTTCATTTTAGATTTTATTGCATTTTAATAGTTATAGTACAATATTGTAATGTATTATATTATATGACGTCATATGTATATCAAAAGTATATAAAATTCAATTTTTTCTGATAAATACCTATTAAAATTAAGTTAAAGTCGTTCATTAATACAATAGTATCATACATTTTTGTGATTTTCTTTTTTGTATTTTTTGATATTATTTTAAAGGATTTTTTTGGCGGTATTTTATAAAGCTATAATATTCGTATGTTTTTTATACACATAATAGTGTATATATATATATATATGTAGCCACCAGTCATACTGAAGTTATAATGATTATTGACTGTAATGTATTTCTACTAAGAGGAAATATGGTAAAATATCGACTTTGGAATACTTATATAAGTATTTTGATGTAACAAACGTGGATGCCATTTTTAAAAAATATTATTACGTATATACATATAAATATTTGTTTTCTTAAACAACATCACAAAATAAATATTAGAATTATGAAGGACAATATCCTAAAATTAGTAAAAGTACAAACAAAAATTTTGAGTTAAAAATATCCATCTAAAATAAAAATATGATATATATATTAAAAATGTTTTTGTGTAAAAAATATATTACAGAAACATTAATTTAATAAGTTTTTTTCAAAATGATCATTTAATCATCATTCGTCGTTATGTTTAACTAAATGTGAAATTATAAATAACTAACAAAAATCTAATAAATCAATATGATCGATCACATTGAATATAATGAGGTACTTCAAACAAATAGACATAATAAACTCAATAGTGTTAGATATATGAGTACCTACCTATAAATTAAATCACGTTTCAAGAAACACATTATTGAACTGTTCGAATTTATAACACTATTATATAACTGATGTACATAGTTAAAATCCAAGAAGACTAACCGTTTTTCGAACGGTTCGAACGAAAAAAAAAAATCGATTTTAATTTATGAAAAAGGGCATAATTTCAAACTATGTAAGTATAATATAATATAATAATATCACCTAATATTGATTTAAAAATTAACATTAATATTATAATATAAGTTATCATTACAGATGTGCGTATGTGAATTTTTAATTGTGAATAATAAATAAACTACATTAATTAAGATGACGATACACTGCGGACGCAAAGAAAACTTATTCGTTTTAACGTAGGTATTTATTTGTTAGTACATTATTTGAAACTTATTACCTGTTTGAGTTAAATAAATTAATAAGCCGTTTTAAAAAATAACTTGACTTTATAATTTTAAACTCGTAAGTACATCATATTAATAATAAATTAACAAAAAATACGAGTATGTGCTCATTTATATAAGCTTTAAAATATTGAAAAATGTAAATGTCAAATTTCATGTAATAAATGATTTTATCACATTTTTAAAATATCATTTAATAAAAGGCTATTTTTTATTTTTTTTTTGCATTATGAATAAATATATATAATAACAATAATAATAATAGTAATAACAAACACATTAAATGTCAGTTAATCAGATAATCATGTGCCAAGATGATACATATATACTTATATATATATATACGTACCTATATAAATTTCAAAATTCGTAAAAAAATTATTTCTGTTATGGAATAAAGTACCTATATTAAATAGGTATGTGAATTTATTACTGATTTTAAAATTATTAATAAATTAAATCAAATTAACCTAACGTATCCAAACGTTTTAATACAAACACCTTTCACACATTAATGTAATGATTTATCGTTTATAATATTTATGGTGTGCATCATTGTGGGTAGGTACTTAATATACTGTTTCGTTTATCATTGTGTTTTTTTTTTATCTAATATTTCCTTGAAAAAACACCTACATTTTAACCTTCAACCAAATATAACTATTTAGATATTTAGGTACCTAATAAAAAGTTTTGGTATACCTACATTATTACGTTTGAGAACATTAAATTAGGCATTAGATTTAGGCTCCGATAAAAGTGTTTTATTATATATTTTTTTTTTAATTAAAAATATCCTACATTTTTAAGATTTTATTACTAGATTGCATAAAAGATCTTTATACTATAACACATAGGTGTGACTACGGTGACATCAGAGGCTACAAGTGCTGCTAGTGCCATTTTTCAAAAAGCCGGTGATCCACCAAAAAAAATTATATTCCTACCTACTAAATAGTTAAGTGTTAACTGATTCAAAATATTTAGAATATATTTTTCCATTTTGAAAATGATTTCGTCAATTAGCTTAGTTTTTTTTTTTTTTTTTTTTAAAGAGTGTTTGAACATATAAATACATTTGTTATTAACATATTGATAAAAAATTCACAGAACTCAGAGAGTTGTAGTATTATGGAGCTATAAATCTGTTTCTTGTAAGTGTAAGGTCAAGTAAAAAAAAATTGAGCTTGCAAAATTTATTGTATGTAAAATATATTTTTGGAATTTTTTTAAATTAAATTTTCAGTGGCTTATTTGAGAGTTTATTTTAAGAAGGTAATATTATTTAGGTTATTTAGAAAATATTGTTTTATAAAATGTACATGGTAGTTAAGGATATGTTTTTAAACCATTAGTGGAACGAGAGAACTAGTGGTTTTATCATGTTTATTTATATTATATTTTTTTATTTTTCTTTCCGGAAACAATTTTTCAACCAGAAGACTTGATTCAGTTGTTATGTATATACATCCATATTCCGGTAACAAATTTTTTCAAGATTTTATTTCTTAGCCTAAAATTTTAATAAAAACCTGTGAGCTCTATACCTCAATACTGGTATAGAACTATTGGACTCGAAATAGAGTTTTTTTCTTAAAAGAATTATGACTTTAAGACAAATATGATACTAATGGCTATGACTATGACTATGACTTTATGACACGTGTAATTTTTAAGGAGTTCTGTATAAACGATTTTTAAGAAAGATACATAAAAACAAAAAACCAATAATTAAAAAATAGTTCTGTGTCAGTACCACTTCTCGACTTTAAATGATTTAAAAATTCTTTATAACATATGTATCATGAATGTAATAATAGTTATAGGAATTAAATGAATAATCCTATTTAGTACCTATGTTTTAAAAATCATTAAATCGTAATGTTATTTGTTATTTAACTAAATTTTTTCAAAATATATTATGTCAAATTGTTATTTCTATTAGACTAATTGATTATTCGGTAAAATCAATAAATGTTTAATTTGACTTCTTAAGGGTTAGAACACAGATTATCTAATAACATTGATGAACCATATAGCTTCTGTAAAGGTACAGTTTGTAACATGTCGCGGAGGTCGATAACACGACTGCTTACGATAGGTACATATGGCGACGACCGGAGGACTCTACGTCATGGCATCAATTTTTACTCGTCAGAAGACAAAATTTTTGTTCACAAAACGTAGGAAAAATCGATCCTGTAGATACAATATATTAGACGATAGCTATAAAAATATAATATCTGCATATCATCTGTTGTTTTTATTCATTTTACGATGAGAAAATATAAAATCTTCTTAGTTTTCTTCGTCTAATAATAACGTAAACACATTAATATTGTTAATAACACAACTCACCACCACACTCGAACAAATTTGTGTCTTGTGAGTTAACTGAAAATATTTGTAGCTCAGATAGACTAGTCGAAAACCCATAAAATTACCATTACATATAACTAATATTATTTAGGTATAATTTCCATTGAAAACATACATTATAAAATTAATTTATAAAATATCAACAGGTTTTAAATACTTGTATTTACCAACCTAACGATTCTTTCATACAGATAGGTATCTACTTAATATATTTTCCAAATTATTTATATATAGGTAAAATCCAATAGACGTAAGTTTAAAGGAATTAGCACAAATATCTGGTCAAAAAACAATTGTGCGTCACTGGTACTTGTCGTGGCTTAGACCACATGAACAAAATATAGTAGGTAGGTAATGGCGACAAGTCACATTAGGTCACCGTGACATGTCACGTCTTGCAAATCGTACCCTAACGTGACTAATTAAACGCATCAAAATGTCCCACCCACAAGTTCTTCGAACAAAATATCACACATAAGCTGAGGTAGTACCATATTTTGATTCGTTAGCTGTAAATCTAAATGTTAATAGAAAAATCCAAATAAGTTAAAAATATCTACTTCAAATATTGAAATTATCACGATAAAAATATCTCCCGATCAAATTGTCCATTTATTTACATCTACTAAGTACAATGGTATTGGTTTTGGGGTTTGTAAAATGAAAATTTTTAACATTTTAAATCAAAATTTTTTACCTAAATTTTCCTATTTTGATTTTCCATTCGAAAATTGTGCGGATTTTCAACCTATTTATTTGTACCAAACATAATTCAACGTTCTTTGACGTGCATTTGAAAGATATTGCATAGGTAGGATACCTAATAATAAAAATTATTAGAGTTCATGATGTGTAAAATATCTATATCGATACGCGTGCTATCTAAAATTTGAGGGGTAAGGTAATTCTGTGGAAATCAGCTTACGTAACGTTAGGTTAAGCTAACTTAACGTTATGGTAATTTTATAGTTATACTTCTGTACGAAGTGTATGCAAGATGACAATCGCTCTCCCTGGTGTAATTTTTCACCTATATAGGCCTACACGCGAATATTTTCTGTTGAACTTTTGCTGTTAAAATTCATAACATTCGTCAATTTCCCTCCACCCAAAGGCCCTCCAAAATTGACCCTTTAAAATTTAATTTGTATTTTGGAAGTGAATTTTTAAGTTCAAGATGCCTGACATTTGTACACAACAATGAGAAGGTCATTCTAAAACCATTAACAAATATAAACGATCGATGCGATATAAAAGCTTGTAGGAATATTTTAATTTCAAATTTAAGTCAAAAAATAAAACGTAAACTTAGATGGAAATGTTTTTCGTTCGCTTAACGTTGAAAATATTTGTAAAGAACGTCAATATATTTATTTTGGTGGTTTCTTTCTTCAAAGGAATTTCGTTTATAGGAAACATAATTATTTCACCGAGGCATGTGTGTTTCTGGAAGCAATTCACAGCCTGAACTCCGACACGTGCAAGAGAATTGTTTAGAATTTTTATTTTTCATTTCTAAATATATTATTGTTATTACAATCGATATTTTTTGAAAAAATGTTCATATATAATTAAATTAGTAATTGAAACTTAGTATTTTTTGCTAATTAGGTAAGTATATTGAAATAAGAATTGTTTAAAATTTTTAATAGTAAATAAATTAAATAATAATACAATTTTTTAGAAAAATTAATTTTAAAAATCCAAAATACTTTTCATTTATAATTTATGTTTGAATAAATTCAAAATCAGAAATCGAATTGAAATTAATAATAAAAGCCATACAACAAATCATTTGTTTATTTTTTATGAGTATCGAAACTGTATAGGTAAAGTACATAATACATACTTGATGTCCAATGGTTCTTTATTAATAATATTATTCAAAACAAATAAAATCTTAATTTTTTGTTTAAATGTTCAAATATAAAATGTATTAATATAATTTATTTTTCAAAAAATCTTTTAATGAATTTTAAAAATAATAATACCAAACCATTATGAAAATGATCTTAAAATTCAGAATATTAATAATATAGAATTTTAAATTTACAATGACTATTATTGGGCATATTATTTAAAAATTAAAACACTATACATTTTGAGAGTAATTTTCAATTATTTTTATATGTAAACTAGGTTCTGAGTTTATTTACATCCAGCTATAAATCACTAAAATTGATGCAAGACTGAGAAATATATTTTTTTTTAATAATATATAATAGGTAATAATATTTATTTATAGGTACCAATATTATTAATTATTATGAATTTGTTATTTTTGTTAATACAAAAATTAGTTGGGTTTTTTTCAACTTAAACCTTGGGGAGGGGGCACAAATATCCAAATATGAGTTTAATTGTATGAATATTAATATATGTATTGTTTAATAGACAACATTCGTATTAATGTAACGTAATATGCAAATGTGGGCAAATTAATCAAAAAATTAGTTTAAATAAAAACTAAACTTTAGTTAAAAGTTAGCGAAAATAAAATAAGACCGTTAACTTTAAATTTAAAATAAAAAATCTTAACTGAGTTCAAAAAACTTCATGTTAACCTATTGGTTTTAAAATAATATTTATTTGTATTTTTTTGGAAATAATTTTTAGGTAGAAGGAGACGAGTAGGAGTTTTAGTGTAAAGAGCTTTATTTGGTAAAACTTTGGTTCTAAATGGTACTTTCTAAAAATATTTTTGATTTTCTCAATAATTTTCTAAGCATAAAAAGCTACATTTTATAACGGAAAATTTTCATTTGTTTTAAGTATTTTTAAAATAATAAATAAAATTGCCATGGTTACTATATATTACTGAAATTATATGATATGTAGTGATGTCATAAAATTATTATTATTATTTTGTTTTTACAGTAATTTGTTATGATATTGAATTCTGCTAAAATTCGTTTAATAATCCGAGTACTCCACTATCAGTATTCTATTCAATTTTCTATCCTTTTTTATTTTTCATTAGACAAACTTGAATTTAGATCTTTAAAATTATTTTAAAATGTGTAATCAATGTACTGACATTTTACTTTTTTGTAAATATTAACTATTAAGTAAATATTAAGCTGACCACTACGCATATTTTAAAGCCTTGAATAATATTTACATTAACTGGATAACATAAAATTAACTAATGTATTCTGGATAATGTCACAAAAGCTAGGTATTACAATAGGGACCATTGACACATTTTTTTTTTTTTTTACAATATATATGTACGGTACATATGGTGCAAAAAATTCTCATTATGAGTAGTTACGGGATAATATAAAAATAATATATAATATAAAAATTATGTAGCTATAATCATATTAGACCAAGTGCATAGCTAATGTTAACATTACACAATTATTAACATTATCCGTACAATATACAATATATACATATATATATATATATAATATATATTATATGAAAATGAACTGTAAAATTTTTGTAAACTAAAAATTTTTAGTAAAACACAAATGTCAATCAGTCAAGTTAGTTAATGAGAAAATTAATATTTAGTTGTTCAATACCCTACGCTTTTGTAATAGATATGTGAATATATGATGTGTGTCAAATATATATGATAATATATTATACAGAACACACGTTATGGGTGAATATCTTAAAATAAATAATATTAAACCTTTTTATAATGTAATATGTGTTTGGTACACCCAGAAGTTGACTGAATAAACACATCCTGCTGTCACCCAATACTCCGATAGATATCTATCCTGCAGGAGAGAGTCCACGGGGTTTAAAACAGACAGGTATAATATATTAATGGTATAGTTTATAACAAAGATGGGCAAGTTAATGGAAAAAATTAACTTACTTAAGTTAAGTTAGCCTAAATGCCTTAAGTTAAAAGTTAAGAGTTAACCAAAAATAAATTTAACTGATTAAGTTAAAAGTTAACATTGAAAAAATATTAACTTAACTCAGTTAAAAATTAGCTAATTTTTTTTCCATTTAACATTTATGTCTTAAATTTCAAGACTTTTTTAAAATTATTCAAATGTTTAAGAATAAAATGTCCACTATTTACTTTTTTTATATTTGGTACTAGTTTCAAGTTTTTAGGTACTATGATACGATTTCTTGTCTTTTACGTGTTAACTTAACTAAATGATTATAAAAATTAACGATTAAAAGTTAAATTAAGCCAATGATAATTTAATCTAGTTAAGTTATTTAGTTAATAAACAAATAAATTAACTAGTTGAGTTAAAAGCTAAACAAAAATTAACTTTTTAACTAGTTAATGCCCACCATTGGTGTATAATATAAAGAAAACAATACAGCTTATACCGGGTATTTGGTCATCGGTATATTGCTATAAAATATGGTAATACGTTAAGGTTTAGAAAGTTAAGTTTTAGATTTTAGAACATAAGAGATTTTGAGAAAAAATGTTTAGAACGAGATCATATTTTACTGCAAGTACAGTATATTTCTAAAATAGGATAAAATTATTTAAGTTTATTGTTCATTATTTCTAAATAACGTACATTTAATATATATATATATATATATATATATATAATATTTCAAAATGCAGATTATTATTTATTTTTATTTATTAATTTTTTAAAAAATATATATTTTTTTTGCGTTTGTATATAATATTAATGTTTTGCTTGAGAGTGTTTCTTTTATTCACACATAGAGGTCTTCTCTCCCATCCAGTACCAGAGATACGCCTCTGATTTCGTAATATAATTAAAAATTTACAATATTCAACTATTCGACGTTCATTCTAAGAAGACAATTATTGCAAACAAACCATAAATTATCCATCCCTGCCATGAGAACTCCATTTGGTGGGTAACAATGCGTGCAACAATTATATTTCTTAGAATGAACAAACTATATTATTATATACGTATGGCTACGATAAATACACCAAGTATAACTGACCTACTCTAAACTCTGGACGTTGAACTCGAGAAGTTCAACGTTTCTATTCGTTAAAAAATATTTACTATTCAATGATACAAATATATCATGAGGTTAACATGATTACAGCTATACACAAAATACAGATTAATAAACAAATTATATGTTAATATTTTAATAAATCCCAAGGAACCTACAAAAGGGAGTCTTCAGATCTACAGGCATTTTTTCTGTGAATACTTATTCGGCGACAATTTTTTTACCATTAGTTGTTAATACCAATCACTACACTCTTAGAACTATCTCGAAATTAGCACGTTAACATTAAATACTAAAAAAAATTTTTTTGGTTAAAATGTCGTAAAGTTGCTTATAGAAAAAAAAATAAACATCATTATAAAATCAATACCTACCTAGCTTCGTGCATACGCTCGAAATCGAATAATATTTTCAAATTTGAGTGCATATAATATTATTAGGTACACCATAGTGAAAATATTGACATTCTTACATACTTTAAAATATCGTTAAAAAGAGAACTTCGATCAAAGTTTTACTATGAAAATATTTCCAAAATTTTAAATATTCAACTTTGAATTGCTAGAAATTGAAAATATTTCAGTTTCGGCACCTAGAAATGTTACAACTATTTAAAAAAATTCAATATCGAATATAACAAACATTGGAGTTAGTTAGTTCCGTCACTCTTCCTATATACAATGACTGAATTTAGGTCCATCATATTTCACCGTATTTTGATATTTACCAAGTAAAAAATTATAATATTATACGAAAACGGAAAAAAAAAAAAAAACGTTATCATATTATATTGCAAGGTTTCCCACAATAGTTCATGTTTTCGTCATAAATTGTGTATAACTTCGTACAAATTGTAGTCGGAACTTATACACGAAATATACAGACGAATAAATTTACCTGTAAAATCTAGTATTGGTATATGTGTCCTAATGTCCCGTGTGGGTTTGTATAAGTTACATGTGTGAACAATGTTTGTCTAGACGCTTGTGCAAATTTCAAACGATTTATCAGCTGAGTAAATGTATTGCGTATTATAACCTGTACCACACTGTATTAGAATACGCCGACAAATTTATATTAGGTGAAAAAATTGCACATACGTCGTTATATACGAAATAAAACAATTGTATGATATTAAATAAGTTATAAGGAAATATTTTACATTTAAATACGTCAAAGTGGCTAGGCAATAGTCGGACAATAACATACAAAAATATATAACAACCATTCCAATAATAAGACTTATCAAGTTGTTTTAGGGTAAAAATACCTATTTCAAAAATTATGGATGGGAAGTGTATGGTGAGATGGAAAAGATGTTAAAAGTCCGATTTTTTTTTTTTTTTAATAATCTTTATCAATATTGTTATCATTATTATAATTTATCGTTTATCGCGAACGAAAATAAAATATTCGTAGGTAAATATTCAATACCAATATAATTAAAATATCAAATTTCAGACTTGTTACGTCTCACGGTATTGCTTATGATTTTATGTGTACGTACTTTTACTCCATTAAGTCATATTATTGGAATTATTTTACACGTTTAACCGTAAAATAAATCAGCAAAAAATGCGAATTTCGATCAATCTTATATATCTATTATGTATTATTACTCATTAAATTTACCGGATCATATATAAACCTGTTTGACGTGAAATTGAAAAAGTTATTTTTTTACTATGGCGTCTTTTTAATAAAAACAATTAATAAAATAAAATTTTTTCAACTCGTTAAAGTAAATATAGAAAACCATCATATGAACATAACTCTAGGATAAATGTTCAAAATACATCATTAAACCTATTTAGAATTAGAAATATAAAATTAAATATTAGAATATTAGAAAAAACATATAGAGCGGGAAAAACCACTAAAAATGTGATTTAAAAAATCATATTCCAAAATCGTCAAAAATAATAGTATTTTTAAAATTAGAAACCACTTATAAAATTAACCAATCAGTGTTATACTATATCTAAATACCTAATTTAAAAAAAAAAAGATTATCTATGAGTTATTAGTGGTAATATATATCTACATTTATATTAAAATAATAAATGAATAAATATTATTTATAAGTTATTACAGCAAAAATGTTTTTTCCTCATACCTAGTATTTTTTTTTAAGTATCTATATATTACATTGTTTTTAAACAAGAAAAAAAACGATAACTGTAAAAATATATAAAAATAAAAACGAAATTCAAAATAAATTTTTATTCAAACAACTTTATGTATTATAAAGTAATAATAATAGTTTTTTTTTATGTAATAAAGACTATTCGTGAATAATTTTAAGTTTAACTATTATAATAGGAATTTAACTATACATATTATATGAAATAATGATTTAGAAATATATTTCAAATCTAGCCTGAGTAGAATAAGCCATTTCATAAAATTTTAATTTGGTCAAACTGTTTATTAAATATATAAACGTATATAAAAATAAATAAATGTATAGGTACGATTTAATACGAAATAGTAACTTATTACATTTTTATTTATTACATGTTTTTTCAAATTTTCAAAGTATATTAGATATAAGACTTATTAATTCTTATGTATTTATCCAATATTTAGAATTTTTTTTTAATCAAATAAATAATTTTACGTTACGGAAAAACATTTAATGAAAATGACATTTCAAATAATACGCTAATCATATAATAATAATATAATAATACGTAAAAGTTTTAAAATCTAAAAAAATATTAAATACTTTTTTCATCCTTGATTTAAACTAGGTGAGTTCTGAACACATTAAATATATTTTTTTTTTTTGACAAGTTTTTTCTGTAAGTTAAGTTACTTTTAAAAATAAATGAAATACCAAGCGTCCTTTCTATTGTTTTTTTTTTTTTTTTTTTTTGATAATACGTAGGTCGTATATATTATATAATTTTTTTTCTAATTAATGTAGGTTACTAATTGCAAGTTCAACGATCTAAAAAAGAGGTACCTGTCTATATTATTATTATTATTATTATAGTTGTCCTTGACGTCTTATAATATTATGATGTAATTTCAGTGTTCGCGTAGCTAAACAATATATTATGTTATAACTTATATTCTTATAGACAAACAGAAAAATACAGAATGAAAATAAACGACGCGTCGCGACAGTACCGCAATCCGAAAAATATAAAAAAAAAACTGAAAATTGAAATTCGTGTCAAATAAAAAAAAAAAATACTATTAATGTGGTTAATTTTTTTTCACATTTTCGATTGATTTATAATGGTAACGAAACACTATCATTATTATCGATAAGGTCAAATGTGGTGAAAAAATAATTTTGTAATATAGTATTTATTTATTGATCTATATTTTATACTTATTATAATATTTTCTTTTTATAAAAACAATTAATGTAAAATAGTTCATAAACACTTTCGTTTTAAAATATGTTTTATGCGTTAATGTTCACATAGACAGTGTGAATACGTGATAATACATTATAGGTAAGTAGGTACCGTTTGTAATATAATTATTTAAATTTTATAGTAGCATCAAGGTAGTAATAATTATAGAAGAAAATGTGTATGTCCTTGAATATGGCCTAAGTACGAAAATCAAAAATGGCAAAAAAAAAAAACCAAATATAAAAGTCGTCCAGATGCATATAATGTAAATTGGTCCGTCGTCCTTAATGTTGTAGGACAGAATGGTATAGTATTATTATTATTTTAAATTTGAATTCAAAGATAAATCATTGCATCCGAATGACGATTCTGAGCAAAGAAGTTGGGTATAATATTATAGAAAAAATATAAGTAACCATGATAATTATAAATCATTTTATTTGTCATTTTCCAATTTTCCGTATATATATAATATATATATATATATAAAATATTTTTGTCGTAAAAAATATTTTTGCGTTACGTTTGATAAAACTACTGGGAAAATAGAAGAATTAACTCTCGAAAGTAACAATTAGAACCAATTTGCTGTTAAAAATGATTCTTTACTCCAAAACTGCTCGACATTTAACCACCCTACTCCCCACAAAAAAATAATGTACACACTATACAGATATAAAAAAATACATAAAGTTAAAGCCAATAAATTTATCGTTTTATTGAAATATAAAAGTTTAAGAAAGTTTTTTTATAACCATGCACTTGAGAAAGACATTAAAAAAATATTTTATTAATAATATTATTTTTTTTTTTTTTTTTGTCTAACCTTTGTTGTAATAATGTGAGTCTCCTAAAATGGCATAATATTAATTTGTACATAATACCTATCCTTTAAATAGTATAATATTACATGAAAAACAATATCTTTACTTCAAATTCGTTTCTTTAAATGTATTATTATACACCTACCACAGACAATGACGAATATTGTCGCACGTCATTATGTAACTATACCGAAATACCGATTATTATTAAATAAATTGTAAATTAATTTTGGAAGTTACCAATATATATGGGGTATATGCGTATAAAATATTATATTATATACGTCTGTCGTCTTGTATATTCGACATACATTGGGGACAAGTGGTCGAAATGCGTATTTCGGCGCACGAAGTCTCCGGTTCGACTCTTACGTAGCAAATGAGGTAGACAACGAGATTTTTCTCGCTAGTGACGTCTGGTCTCTGGTGCAAGCCGTCTATAATTTATTATCAAGCCCTTAACTCCTCTAATATTTAAAGGTACGTACAAACCTGAGTATGTTAGAGTTTGAAAAATAAGAGACAGAATTTAAAACATAATTTATGGATTCTCTTTTACAGTAATATGTTTTATTTTATTTTTTAATTTTTTTTTCATATTTATAAGCGAAAATTCTATAAGGAGTTTATAATCATAACATGCAGCGCCATTTTCCGGAAGAAAATAGTATTAAGTTGTTATTTATTTAATTAGGTCATTTTTTGATTTTTTTTTTTTTTTTTTTTTTTCATAAACGCAGAAGAAAAAATAACTTAAAAATCAAGGACATATTTGGTAACAGCAAAATTTTGTTAAAATCGAATATGCACTGTGAAAAATGTTTGGTTGAAATTTACACAAAATGTATGGCAACATGACTGTGAAATTTACAATTTCGTGTCTAGTAAATTATTAAATTTACTCCATTGAATGATTGAAATTTATAAAACCATAATATTTGTACATTTACCTAATAGTAATATTTGAAAATTATTAAACAAGTAAGTTTGTAATCGATGTAATTCCGTACAGAAAGGTCATAAAGTCTTGAAATTTTCACATAAAATGTATATAAATATAAAATACAATATTAACATAAAAAATTTTCCAATATTTTCGTTCCAAATTTTGAGCTATTTGAAGAAATTTTCAATTTTTAAGTTTTTTTTATCTTAAATTGGTTATGTTTAGATAGAAACACCTAAAATATTAATAAAATGTTTGAAAAAACGCCATTCTAACTACATTTGAAGAAATCTTTAAAATCAATAGACCCACATTTTTTAATTGCCATTTCAATTTATATAACTATTTAAATTTTTTGACTTGTAAAAAAATAGATCTATAGACTTGAACTTTTCACAAGAAACGTAGGTATGTAAGTACAAAATCAAGGTAAAATTTTTTTTTTAATTTCTTCCTCGATTTCGGGCTATTTACAACAATTTTGAATTTTTTTGTCATAAAAGGGTTATATTTAGATTTTAAAATCTAGAATTTTAATGCACTGTAAAAAGTACATTATTTTAGCCATGATGAAAAATTCTTAAAAATCGGTAGTCGAAATTTTTCTAATAACCGTTTCAATTGTTCGACAACGTGTATTGTTTCGGTATGAAATGTGTTCGAATATTGAGGAAAAAATGGGTTTATAGATTTGAAACTTTTTCGTTCATAAATAGTTGAATTTCAGTTATTACCGACATACCGACATGACTCGTTATACACATATACCTACACCAAAGCTTCGTTCAAAACCGTGTTATCGAAATAAATTATTGATTATTCCTTAATTTCACCAGGATCCTAGCCATCGAGTGAAGTGTTTCCACCTCTTACTAACCGGATTTTTGAAAATTGGTAGTACTATTACGACGGCGTGATATATAGGCTATACGCGTGTCATACGTGTATAAGTATTTATCGTATTTTTCCTCGTCGTTGTAAAAATAATGTGATCGAACAAGTTATTCCATTGTAACTACATAGGTACAAATGACGTGTTACGCCAAAACTATATAAATCAAGTTACAAGTTACACACAAGTCAATGTTAACTCTACATTATAATTTACGTAATGATCAGTTTTTTTAAAATACATTTTTCAACACCATTGTGTGGGAGCCAGTATAATTTTACAATTACAATAATTAATAATGTAGAAAATCCGTATAGTGAATTACCAAATTATGTAAAAATAATACAATTTAAATAAAAATAATAATAATATAGTAAGTATAGAAAAAAACTAAAGAGCGTCACAAATTGTTGTTGCCAATTACTTATCTAATTGATATGGAATACTTTTAAAATTGAATGCAAGTACTAAAAATTAAAATAGTATTTTATTTTTGAACAAGTTGAGAAATGTAAATTTGCCTTGCATGTTGTAACTATTGTATATTTTTCTAAAAATTACAATAAAAAGTATATTTTATTGCATTACTTACAAGTCACAAAATGTAAATAATTTAGACACATTGTTACGAGTGACTTTATTTCTAGATAGGTACCGAATTCCGTATTATTAGACTAAATTTAACAACTCATATTTAACAATATCCTGATGATAAAGAATGGAAAAAGATAACATTTTTTTGTTGATTTCTAGTTAAACATAAAAATCAAAGAGGCAGTGCCAACTTGATGCACCCTCTCAGTATACTCCATCAAATTATTCTTACGATGGTATACGACGTAGTTACGAAATATCATAGCAATACCAATGACGATTTAAATACAACCGTATAATAATATAGTGGACAGTACACGGAGTACTGACCTACATGGTGCACGGTACTCGTGTATAAAGTATAATTTATAATAACTAACTATATATTATACAGGACAATTATCGAAATAATAATTTATCATATAAATTTCGTAATGTTTTTGTTAAACGTTACGGTTAAGGATTGGGTTTTTAAAAAGTCAATGTTTAAATTAAAAAAATATATGTATAAAAAACCTGACGTGAATAAACGCCTGTATAAATAAATAAATTGAAGTAGCATTAGGCTCAGTGACGTATGTTTTTCGGCATTAAATATGGATTTTATACACGTGAATGATTCGATTTTCAGTAAAAACGAATCTCGTAAACGTAGTAAAAAATACAAAAAAATTTATAAAAATATCACAAATATTGTCCTGAAATACGTGAGCGTAATGTGTATTGCGATATGTCCCGATTATTATTTTGATTAAGGTGACAATAATTTACTTGTAAAAATAATAACATATTTTTAACTTTTTAACTTACATTTGTACGGTTGATTTTTTTATGGTCATCCGGTGAAGTTCACATAAGTTATTGGGTGTGACTGATGTGGGCGATTTTCGTGGTTCGTTAAAACAAGTTTGTAATGGAAGTTCCCCATCAGTTTAACCGTGTAAAATTTAATTTTATAAATGTATATTATCTATGCAATTTGCACACCCGACTGCCCCGCACAATAATATAAATCGTATATTATAGTTTAAAAAATATTATTATAGTATGAAAGAATTTTGCAATTTTCAAATATTGCATCTTCAACTGTATTATATGATGTACAGTAAGCTTGTTGCCAAATGATTATTTCAAGAACCCCATACAAGCACGTCACATATCGTATTGATATCACGCCGTATATTATTAAAATCAATTATCAATTATTTATATATTATATCACAAAAGATCATTTATATCCCATTGCTACCTATATAATACTAATAATAGGCCGTATTACTTATTAAATTACTGGTTTACTCGATGTCCTTGAGAGGCATTCGATTACACATTATAATATATACACTATAAATCAATTAGAATAATTGAATGGAACGTATATTATTTTCTTCGCGAATTTCCTCTTACTTTTTTCATCAATTACCCGTTAATAATGTACCTACTCGCATAATTATAAATGCATTTTTTCATTACTATATTTGCGCATTAATTGCGACGGCAAACTATATATGCAACCCAACGGACACCCGTATTTATTAATGAAATTAACGTAATGTAAACTATAAATTGAATTTTTATTTTTGGAACACGGCCCGCGGTTAAAAACCGTCCGATTCTCATGGTAATCTGACTAATAAATAAAAAATGTTTCTAAATATCTTTATCCACGAATGGCGATAATATCTCGCGTGTGCCGATTTCGTTCGATTTTTTTATTTCGTCGAATATTAAGTAGTATCTAAAAAGTAAGTACCTAAGGCATAATACTAAAAAAATAAAATCAAAAAAAAAAAATGAAACCACATACACGATGTTCTTGATGACATCGTTTAACCGAGGTTGATCACATTATATAATATACGCCAAGGTGAATGACTACAGGCTTATTATTAAAATTCCAGAAAAAATTAATTCCACAACGGCATTTTTATCCAGTTTACAGTGTACATATTATATAACTACGCATACCATTTACAACGTTTGCAGAACATATTTATATTTTTTTTTTGGTTATGAGTGAAAGAAGAAAATTTGTTGATCTAATTCAAGGCTGGTTATTAACGAGTTAAAAGTTAAAATTAAGTTAATATTAATTAAGTTCCTTTACGCGTTACTTTTTTTCCAAGTTAACTTTTAACTTAATAAGTTACTTTTTTTTAGAAAACTTAATATGTTAACCTTAAGTTAACTTCATATAAAAGTATCTAAATTAAGTAATTTTTGCCCGAAGTACAATACAAATTTTCCGAGTAACGTTTTTACTTTTTAGTATGTATAGAAAATTTCACTAATTTCTACTACTTAGATATATTATAGTTTATACTTTAAATAAATAGGGTTATAAGAAAATTTTAGTATTTGTAATTCGTGGCTCATTATATTTGCATTTTTTTTATAATATTTAGATGTTATGTAATATTGTTATTTTGGGAAATAATAGCTATATTTATAATATATTAATTTGATTTTTAAAAATCGGCATCCACAAAACATTCTTTAAATTCTTATATTTTTTTTATTTTGGCCATGTTATTTATCATTAAAAATACCAATTTTTAAACATTGGTTACATTTCAATCTAGTATAATTATAAAGAAAAATTACTAGATCGATTCTTAGAAGGAAGGCTGACAATTAATTCAAATTGGATTTTAAATTTTAAATCCGACTTTCCAATGTTCCACAATTTTATATCCAGCTTATCGGTCTACAAATCGTCGGAAATATCAAGATTATTCAATAGAAAAAAGAGGTACGGGGCTATTTTGAAATTCATTCTAAAATATACATCTATATAAATTAATTGTTAGATTTTTATTTTTCCTGAAATTTCTTAAAAATTGTCTATAGAGAACCCCTTAAAAATTATCGTTGCGACGGTAATATGAAATGTTAATACTTGTACGAAAATCACATTTTTATTTACATTATTTTTCATTTTTATTTTTTTTAATAATATTTTCTAGTGTGTAATATACTAATATGTGGTTTTTTTTCACAATATTTTTGAGTTGAGTTATATAAATTTCAATCTATTACATCAACATCAACATTAATTTTTATTTAAAAAGTGCCTGAATTATATATTTATGGAAATAATTAAATAAAACACAAATGTTTATTTGTTTTTTAATAATGTTAAATAAATATACGAGTAGATAGGTATTTGGAAATTACAGCTTAAGCTATTCACTTTGTAACTTTATTTTTATAGTTGTATAGTTATATATATATACTGTTTTATTTATTTGAGTTTAAAAAGATATAGGATACAAATAAATCAAGACTTTTTTACCATGCAAAAAGTTAAATATTCTTAAAATTTTCAACTTAACTAATTTATTTACCTAACATTGTGTCTTGAATTCATATAGTTAATTTTCATAACTATTTAGATAAGTCATCAGATTTGGAATAAAATCAAATGATTCCCTTATAGTATAATATTTAATACAAAGTTTGTTATATTTAAATTTAATTTTTAATTAAAAAGTTTAAAAAATATATTAAAATTAGAATATACGAAAATGTATTGTATTTTGGTTAAATAATATTTATAATTTTCTGATAAAAATATACTTTATTAAATGAGTTAGGATAATAATTTTTTTCAATTGTAACTTAACACTTAACGAATTATATTTTTTTTAGATCCTGAACAAAGCCAGAAATGTATCGGTTTTACAATGATGTGATTTTTTTTAGTTTTTTTTTTTTATATCTGTATCCAAAATTTTTGCAAAAAAGGGTGTTTTAATCTGTGGCGACTCTAGCATATAATTTTAGGGGGGCAAAATTGAGTTGATGACCTTTTTTTATTATTATATATATTATACAAACAATTGTCATTATTTTAGGCCTCTGGGAGAGGGCAATGGTTCCTGGGACTCCCTCCCTAAGGACGCCATTGGTTTTAATTATTACTTACAGTACAAATTTTCGGTAGAAAATTGCATCTTTTTATACTTTAAAGCGGATATAAAATCATAAGATAAAATGACCAAGAAATTAACGAAAAACGGTAAAAGTAAAATTTTTTAAAAATATTTAAAAGTTAATATAAAATATACTTGAGTACAATATTAAGGAAAAAAGAATTTTCACATTTTTACCCTAATTTTAGGCTATTTATAGCAATTTTTAATTTTCAAGATTTTTTATCTTAAATGTTCTAGTTATATTCCAAAAATCTTAAACATCTATAGTCACAATTTTTTTTAATATCTGTTAGAAATGTAGATATTGTTTCGGTATTAAATGTGTTCAAATATTGTGGAAAAATGGGTATATAGACTTGAAATTTTCAAAAAAAACGTACAAAACAAACGTGAATTTTTTTTAAATATTGTGCTATTTTTAGACATTTCTAATTTCGAAGGTTTTTTGTCATAAAAGAGTTAATTTTAGTTATTACCGGCAGTAGTCTACTCATGTTATACACACCGAAGCTTCGTTCAATACATATCTATCACCAGGATCCTACCCAACAAGCAAAGTGCTTCCACCCTCTACCGACCAGCTTTTTAACAATAAAACTTTTTTAACCTAAAAACGATTTTTAGACACTGCTCAATGCTCAACTTTAAGACTACCTACTAAAACGGAATATCCCATAGGTACATAAAAGTGTATTTGTAAATACGTGTTTTTTCTTCACAATAATATCCTAAATTATCAAGAACAAACAACAATATCGTTGAAAGGTTCATTTGATGATTTCATCAAGCCATTGTCGATCTATAATATAATAACGAACAAGTGAAGTAATAATTATTTCTGAAAGAAAAAACGAGGATTACATTTTTTTTTCTTTTTTACATAATTTGCAACGTGGACCAGAAAAAAAAAAATTGACGCAAGTATAATTAACTCGTGATTTTATATCGGAACGAAACGACTGTACGAGAAAGTAATTGGGACGACGCGCGCGGTGCACTGGTACAGTAGCAATTACATTAATACGTAAAATTATTATAAAAATAAATTGTATCCGACCACTGGGGAGTCTAAAAAAATCGACCACAGCCATTAAATATGATAAATATTGTATAGTATTGAATAGATCATAATATAGAAATATTTTTTGCGAAATCCGAAAGATTATACCTTTACCTTATAATTATTATAATTGCAATTTCAATAGTATGTATATCTAAATATTTTGCCATTTTCTGACCAGATGACCGTAACTGCATGTGTAATGTCTGTTATTTTTAAATTACAATAACGAGAATATTATATCCATTTTTTATTTTTATGGTATATTCAAATAGAAATATACAAATATATAAATAGAAATATCGAAATCCCGATTCAATATCTTTATACATATCAACATATTAATCTCAGTTACGTTATAGAATGAAATTCAGATTTCAAAGTTCATTTTTTTCATTTCTTTTTCTTTTACGAAATGTTAAATTTAAAAAAAAAAATTCAACGTAGATATTGAGTTTTCTTTCAATTTAATTTCAATATTAATAGTTAATCTAGTAAATGAAAAAAATTAATGAATTACATTTATACAATATAATTTTAAATGTTTAGAGATAGGTACCTATGGATACCTCTATAGGTACTAAACTGAGTTTTTCAAATTTCAAATTTAACTCATTAGAGTTGATAAAAAAAATTAATGAACTATAGATACCAAAATAGTAATATTATAAACTTTTTACCAACTCAAATAAAGGTAATTTTTTTTTTGTATTAAAATTTTAATTATAATTGGGATTTGAATCTTTAACATTAATCGTGATTGTAATAAATTTAATCATACTTTACTTTTTGAAATATTATATAAATATCGAATGCATTAATAATTAATTGTTTTTATTTAAATTATTCGATTAAATATTTAAGTAAATATAATGAACTCTAGAATATCGTTCACCAACAAAGTCTTGACTTATCTGAATGATTTTTGAAAATTACTACTACGTTAGTTACTTAATGGCGTAAATAATACACAGCATAGTTTGTGTTAATAAGTTTAGAAAAATATTTGCTTTTAAGTAGTCAATGAATATCATTGTGTTCAAATCTAATACCATTAAATTTCCATACACAAATTACCTATTAGGTTTTTAATACTTTTTTTATATTTTTAATATTTTAGATCCTTAGCGTAGCAAGGAGTGTATATTGATAATACAATGATACATTTTAATTTTAATTTCATTTTTTTCATGTACATTTTTTTCGGGGGGCAGAAGTAAAGTATTAATGTTCCATTTTATTAATAAAGAGTTTTCTGGTATACAGGTTTTTGATAGGAAAATCATTCTAATTGGTACTTCATAGATGTAATTTTCAAATAGTTTTAAAAAGTGCAACGAAACACTAACTTTTATAACGGTAAATCGATGATTAGGTAACCTCATCGTAAATAATAAATAAGCTAGTTATGGTCATCGACTATATAGGTAATTTATTGTAATATTTATAACTATCAAAAAAATCAAAATATGAATATAAATTGGAATATTAAAATGCCAGAAACTTGAAATTTACATCATATATTTATTATAGCCCATCGTATTATATATTTTCTTTACTATAAAACGTCATATTCGTTTATTAGCCACACAAATGCTTATATTAATGCACATGTTATATTTTTAAATAATATATCCACAACCAGTACCCTACCCAACGGTAAAACTTCCATTTCGTATTTGGACATTGACCGGCTTATAACTTACATGAGTTGGGTTAAAAATTTAATTAATGCAAATCAAATATAAAAGTTAAAATTCATTTTTTAATCAATTATTTGTGCTTTTTAAGCTTAATTTGTGAATTATTAGACATTATAATTTTATATTGTTCACGAATAAATTCAAATAGTAGGCATGTTTAAATTTGTTTGTTTTTCGAATCTATTAAATTTATTTTTAAATTTTGTTCGAAATGCCGGCATACTATTCAATAGGTACATGATATATTATATGGCATTGAATTCGAAAACTGCACATACTTAATAAATAACGATACTGAATGAAATGGAAAAAACATTTTTTTATCTATTCGTATATAGACTCTACTCGCAGTCTACAAAATAAAATTAATACACGATTCGGTATGTTTAATCGCATTTACGGACAGAGACCGAGTTTATCTTTCAATATTATATTATGAGGTTAATAATATTTGAATTCAATGTGCCACTCGAGAGTATCATGACCTATGAATTGTATTTTACACGTAATATATAATATTAAACCAATATAATAAGTTTCGAGTGACATTTAAAAAGTACAAAATTTTTTTATGCGAGAGAAAAATGAATAAACTTTTACAAAATATATCCTGACAAGTTGAAAGTTTTGGAATTTCGACTGTTAGCAAACGTTTAGAGAACTGATTAATGCGAACATTTTTTAATGATTTGTAAGAATTTTATAATTTATTCTTTTGGATATTTTGAGTGATATTTTCTAGGTTTTCGTTTCGTAATTATTCCTAGTATGTATACCTACTGAAGAAATTACTTAAATACATACGTCATCGGACTGCAACGAAAATCACGCGTTCATTCACCTACACGGCTATACATGTGTCCATTTATGTAAAGAACGTGACATTTGCAATTATATTTATATAAACTGCTATGGGTCAGCATCAAGTAATATATAATTTAGGTAATAATGTGGAGTATAGATTTTAAATTAAGAGTTCGAATAACACTTAGTACCCAATTCAAAGAAACGGGTTTCGATTGATTTTTTTGAAAAATAAAACAATCGACTTTTCCAAAACAAGTTGTACGCATATTAAATCTATTCAAAATAATTATAGTTTAATTTAAAAACAATTCAAAGGAATCTGCGGTGAACTTTAATATGTACAATTTATTATTGATATATCGCTGTTGTTTAGTATTTGGTTTACATGAGAATAGATTCATCAGTTAGCTGCTTACATAATATAAGTACATGTATAATCGTCGAAAATCTAATCGAAAATGTTTTATATTTTTTATATAGTATTAGTAGTAATAGAAAAATATTCTAAATATACTTTTTAAATAATTATTCTTAAAAGTATTTATGTTACTGTGATTGAATAGGTTTTTAAAGTATTTATTCGTTATCATAATTTCATAGGTATTTACAATATAAAAATATATATTTAGATAATTAAGAATATTAAGATTTAATTCTACTGGTTGGATTATGATAAGATTTGGGATTCGGATCAAAGTGGGGGAATGTTTTGGTATTATAATGATGGTTTTTTTAAATGTAATTTTATTTTTGGAGTAAAGATCTTATTTGATAGGATATTCATTTTAGTTATTACTTTAAAAAAATTTAATTTATTCGATTTTTCAATAGTTTTTGATAAGCGTAAAGGTATTATACTAAACTTTTCTTAGAATCATTTTTTGACTACAATGATAATATATTTTTACTTTATATGTAATCGAGTAGAAGTCGAGAATAAGTTTTCTACAGAGAAAGTAATACTTAGATACTATATAACTACCAAAATTCGTTCTAAACTGTATTTTTAATATTTATATTTGATTTGAAATTTCAAATAATAATACACTATCTTTTCTAAAGATTGAAGGGAGGATTGACCTATATCTCTACTATCTGCACTCTGCGGTATAATCTGAATGGCTTTTTATTTTTTTGACAAATTTGATTTTCGATGCATAATTGTTTATGTTTCCAATATTGTTTAGATTTTTGAAAAAGCAAAAAATACTTTTTAATTTCATCAAACACTTTCCAAATGATAAGATAGTAATAAATTCTATAATTTATATATTTTATATTATTCTATTTTATAAAATAGTATTGTATATTTTATAGATATTCTGTAATTTCGAATGAATGTTTACTATTTCAAATAATTAAGAAACATATTATAATTCTACGAAATTGGTTATTTAATACAATTATAGTATAATTAAAAAGAAAATAATGCATTGGCAATCCCAGACATATACGCATTAAGGACTAATATTTATATTCGATTAACTAATGATTTTTCGAAGTACTCGGAATACGTTGTAAATTGTGTAGTATTTCAAATACTTAAGCAAATATGTTGGCTGGAGTAAAGGAAGTAATGCAGGAGATTGAATTGAGTAGAAGTTGAAGAAGAAGGTTATCGACCCTAAATAGTTGAAAGATATTAAGAAAGGAAAAGCTCAATTTTAACAAAATCATTTTAAAATCTTTAATTGTTCTAAATTTTATTTTCGGTGTACATTTTTTCTAAAACAATACACGTCAGAGGGGTGTAGATATACTAATTCTCTCGATGGATAGGATTCTGATGTTAGAAAAATTGAATAAGAAAGCAATGATAAATCATTAAAATATAGTATATAGTTACACAATTAATGTTATTGTCAAATAATGATTTGAAAAATCTATATGGCGTATCTATATAATAGTGAAATAAATACTCTATGAACATTTAAAATTTCTAGACACATTTTTTCTTTTTACGACGAAATAATCCATTTTTTTCAGTAGTTAACTTTTCTTATACGTTACAACTTGAAAAATCGAAAAACCACCTAACTGATCAAATTTTCTACAAAATATCCCAAAGTGGTCGAAAAAATGTTCACAGAAGAAAAAAATAAAATAAAATCTAAAATACATAAATACATGAAAAATCTTTAATTCGAAAGGTCAAAAAAAAAAAACTGAAAGGGGCACTAGGAACAACTGACTTTACTGAAACTCTCAAACCCTTGAGCCTTCCTTTTAGCTACATACATGCATATTATACGTATAATGTTATAATATATAGGTAACTGTGTTAATATGAAATAGGTTTATCATTTTTTTCTTACTTTTAATAAGTATTATATAAGTTTGACCGGCTATAATTAAATTTTGGTCCTAAATGTTTTTTAAATTGTCATTTCTTCGCATCGAAAAAATACAAATTGACGGCTGCTTATTCTGCTCCCCCTCCCCTAAAATAATACTACCTATACATAACTACGTGTCATAACTAGATTAATCATTAATGGTTAGAATGTAAAAATGACATATACAATGCTTTTATCAATATAAATTTTGTTGTAAGTGATATTTTAATATTATGAGTAACACATGGAAAAAGAGGGTTTATGCATAATTTTTTTAATTGAAATAGTTGTTATATTATATCAATATACTTTTATCATGATCAGTAGGTACTATGATATGGTAAGATTTATGTTTACAAATTATACTTGGGTATAATAATTGGTTTTTTTTTTTTTAATTAAATAATAATATATGTAAAAAATCCGAGTAAAAATCATATTGTTGCTCTACCCGAAAAATTTGATAGATGCCACACTTACGACCATTCGCTTTCTAATACCGTAGATTATATTACATATTGTTATAGAACAGTAAAAGCGAAAAACAACTAAATTAACGATGATGACAATGCTTTTCGCACGTCAACACCCCGTTTACAGGATGATCTCGACGCCATACAGGTATTAATAGGTATATTATGTTTCGCACCTAAATATACGCAATATGCATATATGCGTGTCGTTGGTCGCAGGTTCATGCACTCGTGATGTAAAAAAAAAAAAAAATCGGACGAACGAAAAAAATATAAAACGAAAAGAACAATAAAAAAATAGTAAAAAAATAACACACAGATAACGTTATGCAACAGCGGTATAATTTACCCGGTCGGAGCACCTGTTGCGTTGCATAAGACCACGTTTACGGTTATAGTGGTATATATATATATATATGTATACGTATACGTATATAGTGCACCGGAACCAGATGACCTTGTAGCTATATACATCGATGATTATATACATTTAATAAAATTACCTATATGCATACTAGCCAAAACTAGTTCTATAGAAAGCACCGCGAAGAAAATGCATTAATTTTACCTCACGCAAGTCTCGGCTATTATCATTATTACTGTTATTTATTGATTTTTAATTTCGTTTTTTGCTTTTGGTGATGGACCGGAAACCTATAAGGAGACTACCGATACCATATAGATAATAATATTACATTTTGGAAAATATCTACAATATATATATATATATATAGGTAATAAATGATAACATATAATACGAAATTTGGCCAAAATTGGACAGAAGAGTACTATAGCCGTTCTATTTTTAGGTTTTCAAACATTGTGATTTCTCAATTTTCAAAATTTAATTAACATTTTAATCATTTTAATAAATCATCACACTTAAAAATAAAATTGAGAAAAATACTTCTTTTTTTCAATTATCGTATTAAATTGAGTATTTATTTATCAAGGAATCAATATAATATATATATATATATATATTGATTTTATTTAACATAACTAAAAATCTTGAAAACTATAATTAAACACCTTGCTGTATCAATTATGAACTATTATCAAATATGTTTATATATTAGAAGTGGGTTGAACAGTTTGAGAAATCCAACCAAATTTCAAGAGTTCGATTCGGGTTCAAAAAGTCGAACTTAAGTAGTAAAAAGTCTACTCAAACCGAACTCGTTTAAAGAGTTTGAACTTGGGAAAAAGTTCGAACTCAAGGAGAAGTTCGAACTTGAACGAACTATTTTAAAATAAATTAATTCGAGTTGGGTCGTTGAAAAATATTAATGATCTTTTTTTCTTATTTAATTTTGGAAAGAGGTTCTGGTTCAGATATGACATTTGAACTAAAAGTTTGGTTCAAGTTCGGGTTTGCTCTTAAACTTTATAATTCAGTTCAAGTTTAGTTTGACGCCTACATTTTTAGTTCGTACCACCTCTAATATATATAATATATAAGTATATCATATACGTATTTTGAATTCTGAGCATAGCGAAAAATATATTGGTTTTATAATAATTATGTATACACTTATTCAGGTAGAAGAAGTTTTGGAGTAAAAAGAGCTTTCCGGTGAGTACTTTAAAGAAGCACTTTATAATTTTTCAATTACTTTTCTTAAGTGAAGAGGAAAACTACCAATTTTATTGAAAACATTTTATAATTTGAAAAATAACAAATTAACTTGTTAGTTACCAATTATACGCCTATATAATATAATATGTTTTTAAAACTTCTAAAACCTTAATAGTACAGATTTGGAAAAATATAGTAGAAAATCAAAAAATGAGTAAATATTTAGTGATGGCAGATATAATTCTTATAGAATAATAGAAGTCAGAAAAAGGAAGATAGGTAGAAGAATACATGTTTTGGGGTAGAATGAATTATGTAGGAGTAAACAGATTTCTGATATAGTAAATTTATTCTAGGATGTAGGTACTTTAAAGAGGTTATTTTTACATTTTTCTATTATTTTATTTAGCGTAAAGTAAAATTAACGACAATTTTTGTAAATTGGAAAATAATAATATCAAAAACTTAAAATTTAAACCAAATATTTACTACTGTACACTGTTGATGAGGTTAAAGATATCAAAAATGTTTACCACTATTTAGTATTTTTTTTTTTATACAATTTTGAAAATGAATTGGTTTTTTTTATGTTATAATATTACACCAAGCTTTGATCACAATCGTTTTAACAAAAAAAATATATTTTTTTGGTGACAAGTGACATTGAGTATCCGAAGTGTTTTTAATAAAGGTAATAAAAATGAATTATACTATACTTGAATAGTTTTCAAAAACCGTATTAAAAATTAGACACTTATAAAAAATATTTTTCATAAACGATAAACATCATTGTAAAAGTGTAGGTCATGTCAACGACTTATATTGACATCGGCCTGTGCCGATACAATGACGTGAATGTCAACTACTATCTATTTACTACTATCTATTTACACCGGGAATTGGACTTGCTAGATATACTATCAAGTATCATTTTTAGATTCAAACACAGATTAGGTATATGAAACTGAAATTACAAATGATTGGAAAATATTTTATATTCACAAAAATGTCATACCTAATATTTAAAAATTAAAATTAATAATGTTTAAAATATTACTTCCAAATATGGACAAGTTTATGAAAGAAATTATTATAAATAAGTTAAGTTAAATAAATCCAAAATTCTTCGGTTACAAGTTAATAGTTAATAAAACGCACATTTAATTAAATCAATTAGCATTAAAAATTTTTAATTTATTCGCTCATAAATTACATTTTTTAAATATTTAATATCCATTTATTTATACTTGATACGTATTATTATATTTTAATTTCTATCGAATTGTGTACATATTAGAAACTTACGATGTGTTAATACAATGAAAATGTAAACTAGTTGAGTTAAAATTTTTAAAATAGAATACATTTTCCTAACTCAACTATTTTAATATTTAACTAGTTAACCTTTGACTACTTCAAATAGATATTTGAAATAATTAAAAGTATTTAAATTGATGTATTCCAACAAAAAAATTAGAGGATACAATTTTTTCCCATTTTGTACAATTCTGTGAATTATTATGATTGTATAGAATGGTTTTCAATGATCGTATTTTTAATGATATGCTCTGGATCACATTTTTGACCATTGTACGAAACAGCTGTAGACATTATTTGGTCATAGAGATACAATCATGGTTAAACAGTTTTTTTTAACTTTTTTGAAACTGATCATTTTTTATTTCATTTTCGTTATCACTAAATGTTTTATAAATGGTAAGAATTTGTTCATTTTTGGACTAGAATATTTTAATGCAATAAATATTGTAAAATAATCTCTTCAAAAATGTCGACATACATTTTTTATTCTTTAGCTTATTCGTTTATTATAATAATGATACTAAGGCATATTTTTATATACAAGTAGGTGGGTATAGGTAATTGTACATTTTGTATTTCAAAAAAATTCTCGTATTTTTTTTACTTAATGCATTTAAACATTTTTACGAAATATTACTTACAATTTAAGATTAACCTAGATAGGTATAGGATAATTTTATTATATAAGACTGAGTCTAGTTCCATCACCCGAAATATTACAATATATTAGTCCCAAAATAATTTAAAACTAGTTTGTCCTTCAGAAAAATTTAACCGTTTATTAGTGAATATTATAATATATCTATGCAAATGTCATAGTTTTTATATTATTTTTAAAAACGTATTATACAAAATATAATTTTTTCAATTACGTACATTTTTTTTAAGTAAACGTTAACCATATATAATTATTGTTTTCAAATTTAGATCATTTTAAAAAAACGTATACATTTTGTGATATCTTCTATGTTTACTATAATATTACATATGTATAAAAAAAAATCCTTAAATATATTATTAAATCTATTGGTACCTATGTATATTTTATTTTAGTTAACATACATTTAAATAATAAATAATTTTCGTTTTGCATTTGTTGCGTCCTCTTAGTTCATTTTTACATTTTTATGAGTAGATAAATATATTTTTCTTTAATTTATCAAGAATTTCTGGCTGTCCAGTTTCTACTATAGTTATATTGTTGGATGAGTTAATGATATTATTTAGAAATTAAGTAGAAAAATTAGAAAGAATTTTATGGCTATTATTTATAATTTATTTTAATTAACTCGTTACTTGGTTAAGTTTAGGTTAAATTTAAAAAGTATTGAACTTACTAACTTAATTTATATTTATTTTAAACTCTAATTATCTACTTTTTAATTTAAAAAAAAATTAATAAATATAAATTAACATTTGTATACAATTCCATAGATAAAAATCCTAAATATCCACATAGTTAATGTCAATGATAATAAATTAAAATATTAAAATAACATCCATGTAGACATACCATATATTTATACATACAATTTAAATGTTTAATCACAACAATTATAATCAAATACAAAATATTATTTTCTCCAACTAACTCCATAATACATATAATCAATACACAATTATTTTAAGTCAAAATTATTAAAAAAAAAATTTTTTTAGTATTTAAAATAAACCAGGTAAAACAAATAACTATGATATTGTAGAAATAAATAAAGTACATTTTCAATATATTTATAGACATTAATAATAGTTCATTATTTATTATTTTATTACGCTCATATTTTATTTTATTATTTATTATCTACTATCATTATTCATTGTTATTACAATATTATCAATAAATAAATGTAAGCAATCAATAAATGTTAAATCTAATAAACTATTTTCATTTTACTCAAAGTGAGGAAATATCGAATTTGTGTCGTCGTTACTAATAACTTCCACCCTCAACCGTATTCAATTCGCTTTCAAAAGATTCCGAAGTTCTAAAATCATTGCTTCATCAGCAAAGTGTATATTATTAACATTTAAAAATTCTGTTAATTCTGACTTATCCACTAAATTTATCCAAGATACAGTTTTTGAGTACCAATAAATTCGTACTTCGTAATTAGGGACAATTTTAAAAACTATTCTTTTGTAACTACTTTAACGTCAAAAGTAGTACAAAATCTCATTTTTTTTTTTTACAAAATTAGGTCATTTTAAAAATCTTAAATTTGCAAAAAAAATGTCTTGCATTTTTTCTTTGAGTTGTCTTAAAATTTTACTTAAAGATTCCTCATTAATTTCACCCGTAAAATTTTTTTCTAAATACAATATGTTAACACTAGTTATTTTAGCTGTTTGATTATTTACATTTCTTTTAATATATAAACTTCTGTCCATTAATTGAAAAATAATATCCGGAATCGATTAACTTAATATTCCAATAAATACAAACAATACTTAATAATAAAAAACAAAATTAATCAATTTTTTTATAGGTATCCTATATTCAACAATGAACTTTAATAATACATTGGAGATCTTTGGAGTGTAAGATAAATATAATTTTTTTTTATTGCAAACGCCATTAGTTACATATAATTTACATACATAAATCCTAGACTCCAAATTAAAGCGCCTTCGCCATATGTAAGACTCTCCTCACCGACTCGCCTCCGTCCAGAGTTTGTCCAACTCCTGCTGGTATTAGCCTTTCTTTTGGGTCGACTAATACCTATATTTTTACAAGGCTGAGGAGCCAGCCTTGGCTTTACTAAAGCTATTATTGGACACAGGATTATATCTTAATGATTGACTACAACTATTATGTTATTATTTCATATATTAATCTTAACTAACTTACGTAACTATTATCTTCTACCGTTTCGCACACGTTCGTTTCAGTTTACACGACTTCACTCTCTGTATATTTCTGGCCAGAGTCCACTCATATTCACAGCCCCTCTCTGTCATAGGGACACAATATAATGTCGTGGCATATCGTCACAATCGTAAAGTCCATACATTTTATCACTTGTAAAACAACCATGTAAAAACTTCTAAAAAAAAAACGACTAACTGAACTTACAACATTAATGGGTAATATAAAATATAACAATATATTGTAACTGGTACACTTTTTAATGTATAATTATACTAATATTTGGCATTCCTAATAATCCTCTCAGACAATAACAAATTTAGGTTAGAATAGATGTCTATAAATAAAATTAATCAAATGTGGAAAAAAAGTATTTTTTTTTACTTTATTAATTGGCTAGTTAATTATTTATGCCATTAACTATATTAATTAATCTAGTTAACACGCAAATATATTTCGATCAAAATGTTTATTAATTGATCATCAATAAATAGATACATAATAATAAAAATAATATGCAAATGTATTACACTTTTTCAAACCGGGTATAGTTAATATATTTTCCCATATTAACATTAAACTTATCAAGTTGAAATTTTTTTTTCCTGTTAACTTGGTATTAATAATAATAAGTTTAATAATATTAAGTTGTAGTATAATTTATTAAGTTATAATTACTACCATGTCATACTCTATCACAACCACCATCATCCATTTTACTTTTCTTTTATATTGCAATATGTTGGTATATACATATAGGTAATATATAAATATTACCTATATAATAATAATTGATAAATTAGTTAATCTAATTATATTATAGATACCGGAAGCTTATTTTCCGATTGTATTTCGAATACATCCTACATAGAAGACGTTTGTTTATATTTCCCCCAAAAAAGTCCTCAGGTGCCATCAGAAAATCTTGAGTACGTATAGTTATTTTAAATAGATACTTAGGTAACTAATTTACTTAATTACTTTTTATTTTTTTTTTCTTGGTTTTACTATTTTTTTTTTCAAGTATTACAATTAGATTAAAAAGCTTAGATCGAATATAAGTATCAATATATTATTAATAAATTCACAATGATAATTTTTCAAATATACATATAATATATACAGGCTACAGAAAATTTATATTTTAATTTAAAATGATTTCTTTACTTATATATAGACATTAGGAAATAGTGTGAAAAATATACTGTGAAATGTAGACAATTTAAAACTCAAATTTGATTTCTTCATTTTAGTTTTTATAATAGTAAGCCAAGGTCACCCAAAATTTTCCAGAAATACGTAATAACTTTTAATTCACAAAATTTTTAGAAAAATTATTATAAAATATTAATTGTAATGATTATTACAATAAACATTATGATAAGATAAGAAACGCGGTAAAGTCGACACTGCAGTCATGTGTCCGTGCTACCCGTTATCAAGTAACACTTTAGGCTGCATTGTTATCCATAAAAATTCAATTGTGATTCTAAATTCAGATAATTGAAAATGCCGACCCATTTTATACAATATGTTTTATGCCATTAAATTCCTTATCGTAACATATCTAATAAGTTATAACAATTTTATAGGTAGGTACCAACGTAATATTACGTCGGCAGCAGTGAAAAAGATAACATGATTCATTTAAACATTAATAAAATGTTAACATAAAAAAAAACAATCGATTTAATATCAAGTGATATTTATAGTTTAACAGTAAACATTTTTACTGGCTAGTTTATATATTTTGTATAATTGAGAGTTCAGAATAGAGAAATTGTAACATAATAGCTTGAAATAAAAATTGTTCAAGAATGCATTTTAAAGATTCAATTTGTAATATTTTGTACATAGCCACATAGGTGTACGGTTGTACGGTTACGTGTACGTCTTAGATCATTCGACCATCCCCAAAAACCCTTTGGTCGCATAACCATAATTAGTATAACATTAACTAGTTAAGTTAAGAAGTTGAAAACAGTATTTACTTTTTAACTACATTTCCAAATTTCTAACTATTTAAGGATTAATTTTGTGTATTATTTTATTATTTTATTACCTACATGTATTTCTAATAAAAAAATGTGTATTATTCCGATAAATACAGTAGGTAAGTATAGACGTAAACGAAAATGTGGACTCCAGTCATCATAACAATATATTATTTTACCTGTGTGTTTTTTAACTCTGATTTATGTTTTTTTTTTTCGTGACTGAATTCATTTGTACATAAGCCATGAAAATGTAAACATGTAGATAAAATACCGATAATAAAGGAAAAGATTAAATCTCCCGCAATAACAAAGTAAGTTTACTAGATTTTTAATCGCATATGCTTTGAACAGAAGGTTGTGTTATAAGAATGCACGGACAAAAATATAATAAACCAGGAAATTGAATCGATGACCGAGGTATTGCAGATTCGACAATGTCTGATGAAATCGCAATAATCTCGGAACGGATAACGAGTTATAAATTAATTTTAAATCTTTCATAAAAATACTTAATCCTTTTTTTTTATACCTATATAATATAAATTATGTCCTTAAAAACATCCAAAGTAAGTATAAACTTTGTTTAGATATTACTACAACGAAGTACTTAATCATCGTGTTTTGTATATATTATACACACGTTATTTTAATTTTGTACACAGTCATGACCATTTAAAGAAAATTTATGTTTTTGTCGAAATAATTTATTCATTTGTTCGTCTAGCTGTAAAACTTGCACTTGCACTGTAACCGCACATAAATATATGAAATATTTATACTAAAATATAAATTACCGTTTCCGGGCACGAACATAATATTATAATATTATTAAACACAAGTTTAAATTCACCATTGCGCGATCTATCATAAAATTATGTACATCGTCGATAGTCGATGATCACCGGATTTCAATTGATGTCTACTCGTGTGTTTCCCTTTTTGGGTGGTTATTTTTACCAAAATTAATGCGTTAAAAATCAAAGTTAAGTTAATATTGACGAATTTTTTTTTTTTATTAACTTCTAATTTGAAAACAAGTGTTTTCAAGTAACTGACGATACTTAACTTGTATTATATAAATAATTTATAATAAATATTTTATTCTAAAATACTATATTAAAACTATCATCATTTCATAGATCCATTTACTCGTTCATGAAAGAAATAACAATAATTTAATATTTTAAAGAAATATTAAATTACATTTTTGCGATAAATTTGTCATTTGTATTGCTTCTGAGAAAGTTTGAAATTTAAACTTTTAAATAATTTCAATTAAATTTTTCATGTATTAAGTTTAACTTAATAAAGCTACTTACTCAACAATTTCCTTAACTTAAATTGGATTTTAATCTATTAACTTAATTTGGATAACTTGCCCATTCTTGCAGAAATGATCTAGTAATAATATTTCAAAATTCGTAATTTCGTGGACTCGGAGTCAAAGATTTCAACTCAGATTTTTCGAATCATTCAGAAGATAGTTTATACAATTCTACCGGCTTAAAAACTAAAACATTTAAAATCAACGATTGTGGTAAAAGTTGAAACTTAATTTATTTAAAAATGAATTTGCAAGAATCTCAAATTGTACTTATAATCGTATTATACTTAGTTATAAAATGTTTATCCTATAGTCGAAATCATTTAGACGCCTAAAAAAATTAATTAATCGCCTAGAATTTCTATCCTTCTATAAGCATAAATTGATTCAAAAATGCATATAACACATATTTGTTAACTAATGATTATTGAGTATAAAAATAAATATTTATTGTTTTTGATTATAATTTATTAATTGTTGTGGTGAAAAACTTAATCAATATTTAACTAATAATAATACTTACTTAAGTTACTATTATATCTTTAATGCAACTTTAAACTTAATTCTATTATTATTTTTCTATCAAAATTAAAATGTCAGTTTTGACTAAACTTGATATTATTTTATATTTTATACTTAACTTTAAGCTTGTTTAATAAGAAAACTTGCTCATTTTTAAGTTTTGGCTATAATAAATATTTACCTACACCTATATATTCAATGGCAAAGATGGTTACGAATGAGAGAAGGTCAATGCTCTCAGCAAAACTTGGTATGGCAGTTTCCTACATTTTTGTAGAAATATTCGTGTTATATAATTATACCTATAGTAATCTATACATACGCCTAAATTATAGTCTATAATACCTCATACAACCATGATTTAAACTAACGAGTTTCGTGTGTTTTTATAGCAAGTTTAGATTTATAATATATATACTAAAAGTTAATCAATATAGGCAGATATCAGCAAAGACATACTAGAAAGGCAGTTACCAATACAATTTTACTTAGTATCCAGATTCGAGTATAAAATATAAAATCTTATGAAAATATATTGATTACATAAGAAAAATTTAATGAAAAAATCAATTGAGATTAGTTGAGTTAAATTTGAATTCAGTTAAATTTTTTATTCCATTAGTTAAGTTAAATAACCCAATGCACTATCGTTTTAAAGTTAAACACATTAAGGTTAACATTACAATGGAAAAATCATTTAACTTGGCTCAGCTAAAAATAATTTTACTATACAGCAAGTACGAGTATATAACGTAATATTTATTATACTCATATAATAAATTAGTGGGATAAGAGTCATTAAAACTATTCAAAAATGTGTGATAAATTTGCTAACGTTTTATAACCTTGTGTAATGTTATTTCTTAACAAATTTTTAGTAAGTAGATTGAATGCATATATGAAATTCGATTAAGACACAACGATTTCGAGAGAACTATTCTTTCACGTTACTAACATGTTAACTTAACTGAATTTTCGTGAAAATTAACTGTAAAAGTTAAGAAAATAAGATCAAATTTTAATCAAGGTAATTAGGAAAAATATATAGGTACCTAATAAATGCCTACATTTAAACTATTCAAACACTTTTCAGTCCATAATAAAAGTTTTCTACTTTAGTGTAATTCATAAAATTATTTTTAAAACTAAAAATAATCCAACATTTTTCGAACATAGGTTAATACGAAAATAGTAGTCGTTGCTATACGAATCCAACGATTTTATTTTACTCGAATTAAAATCAAATTGAATAATATTTTTAAATATAATTTATCGTTTTTGAAACATAAGCAATATATATTTTGTGAAATTTTGAAACTCTGTTAGTATTTACTCGTTTGTTTTTCTGTTGTACCGTCTAAACACAATTGATATATTTTACGACAATTTAACAATAATTTTTGAAATAAATAATTTTTTTTAATTCCTGTTAAATTAAATAGTTTTTATGAGACGTGTTCAGAAATAATTTCAAAAAAATAATTTGAAATGTACTTAAAAATGTGAACAGTATAGTGCTAGTAAGTATCTATACCTATAAAATGTTTTGTATGATAATCCTACAATCGGAATAACGCCGACTTTTGCCATCCATTTCCTAAAAATTTATTTATGTAAGATAAATAATATTCGATTAGGTCATATAATAAAACTTTCATCCTTCTATATAACACTAATACCAAATATTATATGGTACATATTATGTACCTAATGCAATATACCTATATATACTGAAGTTATACACGAAATTTCGATTTCAATAGTTATATTATTAATTGTTTAGACTTTTTAGGATGAAATAAAAGTATGTTTGTTATATTATGTGCTATCTCTAATTAAATTGGTGAGTGAAAGAACAGTACTAGTCCAAAATCCGTAATTTTTATTTTTATTTTATGAATAGGTTCGAATAACGTAGATCTAAATATTCCCGAGTAACAAATTGTTGTTTAATTAATGTTGAGTAAATATATTATTTTTTTTTTATTGTTGAAAAATCTATTGTGTATAAATAATTAATATCATGTATAATTATGTATAAAATACAATTTTGTTACAATATAATATTATTATATTATAATATACGTTTTTTATTTTAACTCTCTATTTTCGACTATTATTTTTTTTTTTTTTTCAATGATTTTTGAAAGAAATTTATTACTAATTAATATCTTCCACCCACCGATAATTACTCTTCCCGGTAATTGAAAAAAGAAAAAAGGAAATATCATCGTAAGTCTAAACCGATGAAGTAAAATACATAAAAGTTGTATGTTTAAGAATTATTTTCGTCTTATCATTGAATTCTTAAATTTACGATCTTTACAAATTTGAACTTCGACTTAACAATTAGGGATTCAGAAATTCTCCGAAGGGTTTTCCAACGTTAATATTACAATATTGTCGTATCAAATAACGCGTACTAAAGGTTGTTGAAAAAAATAAATTATTATTATAAATTCAATATTATATATACTCGTATAAATTTTGAATATTCTGTATTTATTCGACCGTTTTGTGGTTATTAATAATCATACATATTTTAATACTAATTACGTGCATTTAATTTTCACTAGTCCTTAATATCATTATAGTAATTAACAAATAAAAATGATTCACCAACAATAATGATATATTAATTTAATGATAATGATTACAGAGAAACGAATATCTCTCTTGATATTACCCCAATGTTGTTATAACGGAAAATAAAATAATAAAAGTGTCTCTGACTACGTAGTGCCCGTGAATGACGAGTATAAAATGCATTTTTGGTATGTATACATCAAACATTCATACGACAAAAAACATAAATCAAAATTGTTGTTTAAACTTTGCATTTCGTACGCTATAATATTCAAATAGTGTTAATAGACTAAAAAATAAATTTTAAATTTTGAAATTTTATTTTTTTTGTTTTCTGTAAATGCCAATTTGAATGATCAAAACGGATATTTTGATAAAAGATGTGAAAAGTTGTGTATAAATAAGTATGAAATACGAAAATTACAAAACAATAACCAGCTCAACACTGAATTAAACTTAAAAACAATTTTGATCCGAAAAATGAATGTTTATTTACAAATACATCTTTATAATAATATTTCTAAAATATAAAATAAATAGATATTATAATATATTTTATATAATTTCCAATTTTATTTTAACTATTATAATAAAAATTTTTTTAAATATTTTTTCACATCCATTCTAGATATGAAAATTTGAATTAAAAAAAAATCCCAAAAAAATAAATACAGTTCTAATAGTGTTATAGAGAAATTTTAAGTCTTATTAATAATAAATAAAATAATTGTTTGAAATTGTTTTTAACATATATTATTGAAATTAAATTTTAATCATTAATGTTTAGGGCCAAAAATATCACTAAAACATTGAGAACGTTTTTGAGTAGACAATTTTCAAAAATTTTGTTTGAAGTCATTGAAAAGTAGTTCTGTTAGGATAAGTACTACTTTTCATTTTATATAATTTAGTAAAAAGAAAAGTGTTTATACAAAACTTTTCATCCAGGATCTTAAAATGATCTTAGAGTTAATATACCTATTATAAAGTCGATAAAAACAACATCTTGGAGTGAACCTGGTTTAAAATTTTTCAATTTACTGATAAAAAAATATGACATTGTGGTTTACAAAAAATAAAAAAATAACTTTTGAAATTTCAATAACCTTTTTAAATTAGTAAATTAAAAAAAACCGAAACATGATTCACTCGAAAATATTTTCTTCTATTGATTTAAAATAGGTGCGTTTATCTCTAAAATTATTTTAAGAACCTGTTTTAATAGTGCTTTTACCATTGAAAATAATCATCGAACATTCTTTTATCTGTTGTAAATGTTTTAATATCATTTCGTTTTCCCCAAAGTCAAGGTTAATGTACAATTATTATTATAAAATGTATATAAAAATTTTCATTGACTAAAAATTAAAAAGGTTAGTTTTACATTATAAATATTTGTTATATTTTGTATTTAATAACTTAACGCTCATATCAATACAAAACTTGGATGAATATAAAACTGATAAGTAAAATGTTTTAATAATAAGAATATATGTTGACTAACTTTTGCCTTTTAAAATCACCATTTTTCTAAAATTTTAAAATATGATTCTGAAAATCAATAAACCTAAACGTTATCTCTGAACCTTAATTAATGTAATAATAATATACTTTGACCAATAAGTACAGTTGAGTAACTGTACTCTACTCAGCTAAATACTAATTTCAAATAAAATTAAGTTAGTTTCCTTAAGTTACATCCTATTTGACCATTTGGGCCTCGAAATAAGGATTGACTATTTAAATAGTACTGATTTCTGGATATACGGCTACTCACACCCATATAATAATATGAGTACCATACCTATATTATTATAAAATAAGAAACTAGACTTGGAAATTAAATTTTAAACATATTTATGGCCAAATTGTATATATTATTAAGATAATAAAACATTAGACTAAAAAATACCTATTGACCATAAAATATATAATCGTCATGTATTGTGAATAAATACGATGACTCAACTGTGCACAAAAAACTGTAAACTGCAACATATTTTGCTTATCAAAACTATAATTACGTGCATTAATAATAACTATTTTATAATTTAATTTTTCGTGCAAAACAATATTGAATATACAAAAAAAAAAACGATTCGTAATGAACGTATAATGCCTATTAAGAACGGTACACATTTATGTTTATTTACGAACAAAGTATGTCACACTGCACAAAATATAGGATATTGTTTAAACTTCAAATTGTATAATACAGTGATAAATGTAGTATAATTGTATTTATCTATTTAAATGATCAACAAATCGTGCGTGGGATACATCTATAGAGATTGAGTGTGTTCTAAAGAAAGTTTTAAAAACAATAATATTACATGAATAGATGTATAGGCGCAACGACAATTTCGTGAAGATTGTACAAAACTATTTAACCTATATAAACTGTTCAATTAGAATTGTATTTGAATATTAAATTATTTATTCCATTTTTTCGTATCACTTGTTTTATAAAAATTCAAAAGTAACTGATTTCTTATATCAATTTGTAACAAATACATATAACCAAAGACGAACTAATAACACCCGAATAAGTTAAGGTAAATTTAGTTTTTAGTTCTCTAAAATCTTCAGTTGAAAGGCAATAGCTGACAATGACGAATTTAAACTCATTAAGTTTAATGTTTAAATTAAAAAAAAATATATTATTTTAATTTATATTTTTTTAATGTAATTCGTATAGGAATATTAAGAATCATAATATTTTTTTATATAATTTAAAAAGTATATAATTAAAAATTAATTTATAATACATTTATTAAAATTTTAATAAATATAAATGTACATTTTGATTATTATAATAAGGTTTCAATTAAAATACAATGTACATATAGGTTGTTTTAAAAAACTAAAGGAAATATATTCTTAAGTTTTTAACCAATTTGAATTGTCTTTTTTGTAATAGAATACATACAAATAAAAATAATTTTTTCATGATTTCGACCCTTTTAAATTAATTACACATACACATTATTTTTGTTTTTCAAATAAGAACACCCATTTTCGATTCTTATATAATATGAACAATAATTTTATAGATACTAAATTTACGGAGTTACAACTGTTTCGAAATTGAAAAATTCGTAATAAATTTTTTCAACAGCTGTATTTTTAGAGGCTAAAGAAGGCTGATCAAATAAAAAATAATTTTTAAAAAAGACGCCAATAACGTTTTAAAAAATTTATCAAATTTCAATTACTATCGTTTCAAGTTTTCAAAAATATGTAGGTATATATTATTTAGATATTTTTATTCATTACGTTTCTCTGTCAATTCTTGATATTAGATTTTGAATTATTTTTTTTGTAAAGTGTCTTTGACATTTTAACCACGGTCCAATAAATGTCGTTTTTTTCGAGTTATTGCAATTTTTTTTGAACCATTAAGTGATTTATTTAGTTATATTATACCATTACGTGAGTAACATTCATAGTAGGTATATTATATTTATTAAGCACAGTTTAAGATGTTTTTTTTATCTAAATAAAATAAAATCTAAATGATGTTAATCAAAAATATAAATGATTGTGAAAAATTTTATATATTTTAAAAACAATTTAAAAAATATAAATATTTAGATACCTTCGTTTTTTATCGTTACATCATGTTTTATTAATGCGTGTAGATGAACTCTAATAATAATTATATAGTTGAAACAATTTCTGTTTACAAATATATACCTATAGAAGTACATATACCTACCTACCTAAATAAAACTAGTTTTTAAATTACTGTTTGATAATACTACGGAGTCCTTGCATTTGATTTTGGTACATAATAATATATGTATATTATATTCTATGAATATACAAGATGTATCAATAGTTTAAGAATATTTATAACACAGTTCTGATGCAGTAGATTAAATCTCTTTATATATTTTATATATTAATATTCGATATATAGGTACTTAACGAATAATGGATTATTTTCAAACTTATACAATTTTATTACGACAATTGTTTGTGACTTGGCAAAGCTAGAAGTAATATAAAACTTCATTTGTCTAAAAAAAAAAAGATTCGAAAGTGATTTTTGCAAAAATTAATTATTTAACTGTCAGAAAGTATTGAATGAGTAATGTTCACCAGAATATTTTTTGATAAAATTATATTTAAAAGATCAATATTTGATATTTATATATTTAGACTAGATACGTATGCGGTTAACATTTCGAAAATTACATTCAGTAAAAATTACTCGATGTCGACAACAAAGTATTTAAATATGATTACAGATTTTGAACATCCTATATACGAAAACACGTTTCATTCAACCGTCTAAAATATTGCATTTTTATAGTCTCAACTAGATATATCAATAAATATTTTTTTCCAATTCAATTATTTTATTCTCTCGCAATTTTTAGATGCAGGTGTAATATTATTTTAATTTTTAAGATTTTTCATTGTTAATAATAATAATTATAACTATATACTTTTTATGATTATTGTTATAGAATATGTAAGGATTTTATACTATTTTGAAATTATTTGGACTTGAGGAGATCGTTTTCAAGATTAAATCTAGAATCTTATTGGGTGACTTTTCATTTTCTGTAGTTTGTTTTTTATTAATGAAACTAAAAATCTCTCGTTTTTAGTTCTATGCATGTGTCTTAAAAATGTAGAAAAAAATTCGAATTAAGAAAAACGAATCTTTTTATATGACAGAAGTTTCATTTCATTCTTGTAAAAATATAAAAACACAAACACTTGTATTTACATAAAATAATGTATTTAAAATAAATTCAATACATTTCAAATTTATAAAAATCAATGCATATAAATAATTATAATATATTTAAACATTTGTCACATTATTTATATGAATAATTACATAAATATAATATACAATGCAATAAAATATACAATAGTCGCCTTTTAAAAAGTGAACGATCGTGAAAATAATTATTTGTCTTTGGTTTCAACAGGTTATAATAATTATTAATTGATCCAATAATTTAGTGGATTTAATACATCCAAAAGTTTTTTTGGTATTTAAATTTTGTTAAAAACCCTTTCAAAAAATATATTTGGAATAGATAGGTACAAAAAAAAAAGTAACCAAATACTTTATAAGTCTACTATTTAACCACAATTTGTTAAGGATTTGACTTAATGATGCATTCAAAATCTGTTCGTGAAATTCAAGGCAATAGAAGTTAATCAAATTGTTTAACTCGTTAAATTACGTTAATATAGAAAAGAGTATATTAGGTTAAAAGGTAAAGATATTTTTATAACTTTGTTCATTTAAATGTTAGTTTACAAAAACAATTTATGTACTTAATTTAAAGTTTAAATTCAAAATTATCTAAGAAAAAATACCTATAAATATGGACAGTTAAATAATAAAAAGTAATAATAGTTTATTTTATTTTGATATAATGTCTGCAATTTTAAACGAGTAAACACATTAATAAAATTATGAAAATTTAAATTTATTTTTAGGTCAAATATAACTTGATTTACATATTATTGTATAAGATTAACTTGAAATTAACTCGTCAATTATATAACAAAAATAAGTGATAAATTTAGACTAATTAAAACTAAAAAAAAAAATACTTGTACAATTAAAATTAACTTCATTTTCAATTTTTTAAAATTGATTACATTTTTACTTTAATTAATATTACATAATTTTAATTAGTAATGTGTTATTTCTCAGTAAAATGTTTGTTTCCTCGACAATCAATTGCAGAAATACAAAAACAATAACAAAAAAAAAACAATCAGATTGTGACAAAATTGTGTAGTATTATTTTAGATTTTATAACAAAAATAAATCATTGTAGGCATTATTAAAACGATTCTAAGGTTTTCAGTATGATATAATTTTCAACAATTTTTCGTTATTTTTAGTAGTTTTCCTTTTTCTATAAAAAAAGTAGGTACTGAAAAGAATAAAAAAAACCTGACCATTTAAAATACTAACTAGAATACATTTTCTATCAAAATGCTCTTTACTAACCCGCAAACTCCTACCTAATCGACTTCTTCTAATCGAAAAAGTACACCAATTGTATGTAAAAGAAAAAGACAATTTCAAATTTTTTTATGTTTTTAATATGTTTTAAATTATTACTCTATAATAATATTATATAACGATAATATACTCGTATATAATTTTATGGTAAATATTTGGTGCAAATTTAATGGCTTATTATTTTTTTTTTTATATAGGTAATAGTTTTCAATCATTAACGGTATTTTTGTATTACCTACCTACGTTTAAGAAAACTATTAAGAAAATCGAAATATTATTTCTCTAAAGTAGGTATCAACTAAAACAAATTTGCACAAGAATTTGCGAAGATGGGAAAGTAAATGGGAAAAATTAACTCAAATATGTTTGGTCAAATTTGCCCGAAAACCTCCAGTTAATAGTAAATAGTTGAGGACTCGTTAAGCTTAAAGTTAAAATGGAAAAAAAATTTTTATGGAAAATAAAAGTTATTCTTCAAAATAATTATTTTACGTACGGTTTTATAACACTGATGCCATAATACGTATTACAACTTACATTTATCATGATCGTTCAACTTGGATTTCGATTAAAATACGTGTAACAAACTTTCCAGATTTATTCGACCCTAATTTATTAACTGGGTGATTATATGAAAATTAACTGTAATGACTTAAAGTAGTGTGATGGACCATTTAATTTCAATGTCGAAAAAGTTGAGTTAAAAAGTTATAAAAAATATTAACCCTTTAACGAATTTTACAGAATTTAAAATTTGAATACAAATTCATATAAATGAATCTACACATAGTTTTGAACTTGAGTAAATGTCATCATTTCAATTATTGTTATATAAATTTATTTATTTGACTTTATAATTAATAATTTTAATGATTTTATTTTCTGACAATGACAATGATGTTGGCTCATGATTGGATACACCTAGGTACCTATACGTCTTCATATTCCACTGATTACTTATATTATTAGTTTAAGTACGGGATTTTGATAACGTCTAAATAATAACTCGATTTCGTTGACGGTTGAAACCGAATATCGTATATATATATATATATACCGAAAATGGTATAACTATATTGCATGATAAATACATAATTTTAATATACATACATAAAGTGAGCGTATTTCATATATATATGTTATATTAATTGCTGGCGGTTTTTTTCGCGCATGTTTAAGTGGTCGGTGGTTTTCAGTCTAGAGATTGTTGTCACTATATTATATTACACAAATATGCGATTTATTTCGCAACGAATTTGAGAGTAGTCGTACGTACGTACGTACCATATACCTACCATTAGTTGATTTGCTATTATCGTTAAGTATAATAATATTCTAGAAATTGAGAAAATGCGCAGTTGCACATAAGTACACAAAATGTTGGTGTAAGCACATAGGTACGTGTTATTTTCGACCATTCATTACGATTATTAATCGATTACGGTAAATAATTAATCATAACACATTAATATAATCACATACCTGGTGATATATAATGTACTTTCGGCAAAATACACGAAATTTTTATCTTTCCTATTCGTTTTAAATCGTTATTTAAATATCATGTTTACGTAATGGGTTAGAACATGATATATCTATTTTAATTTTAACGTTTTAATTATATCATAATGAGTCGCGTCCACATTTTATTCAGATAACCGCGGTCTCGTCTATACAACTAGACATAATATTACGAACCTATCTATCTACGATATCGTAAAAACAATTAGATAAGTCGTACATAAAAATTGTGTAAAACAAAAAAACCGTTGTATCTCGATTGAATTCAATGAGTTTGTCTCGGGAAATCATATATGCGTAATATCAGTGCCGCGAAAATACCTGCGGGCGACCAAAAGTTTAATAAAATATAATAATATAGTTACGTCTAGTCAATACGAGGAAAGGAACAAATGCATATCAAGTTTTGTTTTCAAACTTCCGAGGCTTTTTTTTCTTAACAACCTACTTTAAGTTAACTTAATGAAAAATAAATAAGAACGATGTTAAATTAAAAATAACTCTTTAATTCTGTTAACTACGAATTAGAAATTAAGAGTTTATTTGAAAAGAAATAACTTAAATTAAACTAAGTTTTTAGTTCTTATTTTAATAGTGAAATTATTTGTTGAATTTCAATAATAAAAGTCGTTTAAAATTTTGGTACCTATATGAAATATTATTATTATATATATAATGACATCAATTGAAGAATCCATTTAATGCAATAACCTGATAAGTACTCTTTTTTCAAAAATTGTGGCATGTTATGAATGCGTTTTATATACCTACTCTTATTAGGTAGTATAAAAATCACATATGTCCGATAATTTTCTAATTAGTTAAACAATAATGAAATATATTTCTTTTTTATGGGGGAGGGGGGTTAAATAATTAGGTAAGTGTAAGTCCAAATTTATCTGGTTTTATATACACATTATACTGTATATTATATATTATATATACTGGATATATATTATATTCATAAACCCAAAAATTGGCGAGTGCGTTTATGATAATAATTTTATGACGTACCTAGGCAATATTTTTTTCTGCCAAAAATGTGGTTGATAAAATATTGAGGTATTTTTAAATTTTAATAATTTTTCACTGTTTTTACTACGTAAATTAATTTTTGATAATTTTCATATAATTTACTAACATATTATTGGATAACTGAACAATTTTACAAAACTACAATTGATCATAAGTACATTTAGTTAAATATTCAAAATTAATTATATATTTTGAAACATATATATAATATAGTTAATATATTTTTGCGAAATTAAATATCTTCAAACTTTTTTGTTTATCTGCCGTGTAAATTAATTTTTTTACAGTTACATAATATATAGATAAAACGTTTTTGCAAAAACATTTTGAATTTTTTATAAATGATAATCAAGTAAATATAGATAAATTGAACAACTATTTATAACCCATTATTAAATGGATTCGCTCTGATATCTACGGACGGACGAGTTTGAGAATTGAAGGGTTATAAATAAAAAAAATAGTGTTTTTTTTTAAATATTAGTTTACTTTTTTAAATATGTAATTTTTACAATTTTTACAATTATTCTTTATGATATTCATTTTATTGACATTATATAGTTGTTTTAAAACATATTATGTAAGTGCGTTTTCGGTCGAATTCCAGATTTTTTCGTGTTAAATGAATTATTTTTCAAATGTACCTAAACGTTAAGTCATCTGCATTTTTAACTACCTACTCGATTGAAATACAAAAACATACGAAATTTTTTCCCCGTTATTTCCAGAACGTTTTTGACGTTTTTTGGCACGACTTTTACGTTTTACCGAATTTGTAAATGCGGTTTTCTGCGGACGAGGGGGACGGACAGGGAGGAATATTAAAATCCGCTCAACCTCACGTCGGGACGCAGGTACCGCGGCCGTACGATGGGCGCAATACCGTCTGTAAACGATCCGTTTCGATTATTATTATCGTTAATCAATATAGTTATCGATAACCAGCTCGATCCGGTGGAATGGTTACATATTGTGTGTCTGGTCGTAGACGGGACGAAAATACCACGACCCGGGTAAAAAAAAAAAAAAAAAAAACATACCCTACGCCACCGAGTCGGTGATAATAATTCGGTTATAACAATGTACTCACTGTCGTCGTCACGTTGGACGAGAAACGAAACGTTTCGCGCCGCCGCCGTCGCGTTTTCCACCGCGCCGTACGCGTACCGATTCCGATGTCCCGGCGGCGGCGGAGACGACCCGTCCAGGTGCTGCTCCTCGCACTCGTCGTAGCGGCCGGCGGGCGCGAAATTTGTCGAATCGCACTTGTCGTGGCCCCGGACCGGACCGAACGCGACGGCCAATACGAGACAGTACGATATTTTCCACATGGTCGGGGCTAGCCGATTAGGTTTCGACGACAAAAAAAAAAAAAAAAAAAAAAATGGCTTCTTCTTCCGCGCGGCGCACGTCGTACCAGTTGTTACCGTCGTCGTCGTCGTCGTCGTCGTCGAAGATTCGGACCACACCTATCTTATCTCACCCGAAAAACGCGAATATTACGGTAATTATTATTGGAAAATGTTTATATTTAACGATATTTCGGAGACGACCTCTCTGTATACCGCGACGGGTATTTTTTTTAATTTTTTTATTTATTTTTTTTTTTCTACGTTGCAAGTGCCAACAGTGGTTCGTAAGCGGTCATCAACTTACTGACGTCTCTCTAACCGTTTATCGCGGCAATACGGTCCGCCGCCGCCGCCGCCGCCGCACGCCCCTCTGTAAAACGCGTACACACGTCTCTTTCACTTTCGTTCGGTGTCGTTTCAAGGTACAGGTGTCATCGTACGTTCGCGTGCCTAACACGTATACGAACGCCGGTCGCGTCACGAAACCGAACGGTTCGAAAATCCGTACACAAAATTTAAATAGTTATTCACTAATCGCAAAATAATACAGTGCTACTAAGGAAAACGAAATTTGAATCCGATTCGCCCGAAAACCGCTATAAAGAAAAAGCAAAAAAAAAAAATGTTTTTAAATAAGTAGTTTTAGGACGGATAATAATTTTTTCCGTAATACAATATTTTATATACGTACTTATTTTCGTTATCGACGAATTTTCGTTATCGTTTATCAATATAACATGATATCATGTACATATTATCAAAAATTGTTTACGAATCATATTATACCTACACAGTATGCTATAAAATATATATATATATATAGAACGATGTTCATAAATATTTAAAATACTTTAAATTAGAATCCATCACTGATTATTTTGACGAGTTCTTCGCCTTGGAAGCTGGATATGCAGATAATATACATTAATCGTTATTCGTATACCAATATTCGTGGTACGATACAAAAATAGATTGTCTTATACACTGCCACTCGGTAAATTTATATATCTGCAGTATTCAGTATTTTGACGATCATTTTTTTAGGGGGGAAAAAAAGCTCTTGAGTTGCCACCCAACTTTTAAATCAACCAAGTGCTAAATTGTTTTTAATGTTTTTAATTTTTTTGAAGTTCGGTTCCGGTTCGATATTTAAATCGAATATTTCGGTTCGGATTCGGTTCGACCTCAAAAATCTGTGTTCGTAACATCATAAATAAACACTATAACAACGGTTTATCGTGCACGGCTCGGCGAGTTTTCGGTACAAAAACCTTTTAAGAAGTATAGCATATATTTTTTTTTTAATACACACGATTATTCAATTTTTTATGTGCTATGTTTAGAAATTCAATTTCCTCTATTTGCGTTATTATCGAACAATTTTAATGTATTAAAACAAAAACCGTCTAATATAAAAAACAATAGGTAGGGAAAAACTGTGGTGAACATTGGGAACGTTTAAGGGTATTAGAACGCCGAGAAGAGTATTTGTACCGCTTTCGAAATAAATAAATAAATCAATTTACAAATTACCTTATTATAGGTAAGCATTTCAAAATTATAAGTCAATCAGACGATACAAAACATTTTCAAAAAGTCAATGCAAAATTATATACCGCCAGACACTTAGATGGGCTATAAACTTTATCGTGATTAAAATACGATGTATAAATGTGTTTAGTATATTTTTCTTAAGAATTTTAAGTCTCAAACTCAAGATTTATTCTCAAAAATTTATAAAGGTAATTTAAAAATGAATTAATTTTGGAGAGTTATGGAAAAAAGGCAAATAACAATAAACTATTGGTATTATTGTGAATTTTACTGGCGAAAAAACAATCGTTGATCGTTTAAAGAAAATAATATACACTTATGATCCAACAAAATATGTCAACATTTAAAAAGTAGCGATAAAACTACGAAAATCAAAGGAATATTATTTTTTTTAAATAACAAATACCAATTCGAATTTTTGGTTTAGAAAGAAATTTAAATTTCCAATATGAGAAAAATACAATAGCAGTTGAAAGATTTGTTGGAGTTTGTATGTGAAGGTAAACTGCAAAATCCATAGTATGAAATACCTACTAGGAACCTTATTCATAATGAAAACATAATATATTGAATATTGTTTAAAAAAAAAAAAAAATGTAAATTTGAACCTACACAAAATGTGTCCTGTAGTGCACAAAAATGTAAACTGATACTTCTATAATAGAAATGAAAATAAATCGATTGTTTAGGAATGTTTAAGGTATTAAATATTTGTATTGTTGTTTTATAAATACGAGCAAAACTCTCCAGGCCTATTAGGTACCTATAGCCGGAGGTCCATATTCACAAAATTTGGTAACATGTATATTATTATAAACAACTAAACGAGTTGTTATTATCCAAGTAATGCATTGATTTTACTGAAAAATATAATAATAAATATAGTTGATAAGTTTATTTAACTTATCTTGTAATATAGAGTGTGGAAACGCTAATTAAAAACACTCAATATCCTTGTATAGAGCAATGCAATTTGATTTTTTTTTATATATTTTTTTTTAGTTAGTTGTTATACTTAGTAATACACATTTTCATGCACACAAAATTTTTTACTGTTGATTATATATGCACAATACAACATTTTTTCTAAAATGGCAACACCCCATTTTGAGCATTAATTTTTTTTCATATTCTTTCATGAATTTTAATGGTCAAACCACTTTTCTAAGTCCAAAATTAGCTGAGGTATGACAATTATTTAAAGTTGTTTGATATTCAATGTATTCATACTTTATATTTCATACTATTTTTCACAATACTTAGGTACTTAAGTTGCAATAGGAACTTAAATAACTTGGATTTTATTATTGTCTACTATATTTATTATACTTTATAAGGCAATATGTAAGTCTTCAAGCACGTTTGGACATTGTTGCCTTCAGTCCAATGAAATACAATAAATAGTAGAGAATAATAAAATCCAAGTTATTTAAGTTCCTATTGAATTGGTAAGTATTATGAAAAATAGTAGGAAATATTTTGTATGGCCATATAGAATATCGAATTACTTTAAATTGACATATCTCAGCTAATTTTGGACTTAGAAAAGTGATTTCACCTTCAATATTCATGAAAAAATATGAAAAAAAAAATAAGTAATGGTCAAAATGGGAGGTCGTTTTTTAAGAAAAACGTTAAGTTAAAAAATTTGAATGCGTAAAAATGTGTAGGTGTTACTAAGTATAACAACTATAACGAAAAAAAAAATTCAAATTGCATGGCTCTGCACGAAAATATTGAGTGTTTTCAATTACGTTTCCACGCTGTATAATATAGCATAACTTAACAGTTCCTTATCGAGTAAAAATAAAGTAATTTGTTTTTCAAGGAGATTATTCATAAGCAAATACCTATCTATAATAGGTATAAATATAGATTTATAGACCGCCGGGAAATTTTCAGGTATCCTGGTGGACCAATGTACCACTGTATCGAATGGGTTACGGAGAATCATCCAAAGATTCGAAACCACTATCGAGTTATCCAATTTTTTATCTAATCAATAAATTTATCAATTAAAGTTATATCGAATTTTTTTTTGTCAATTTTAGATTCTGAGCGTAACTAGGAGAATGTATTGGTTTTAAAATTTATAATAATGTGTTTTTTTCAATTTTAAATTCGGTGAAGGAGCGAAAAATATACCTACACACACTCTGTTATACACTGAACCAAATATCATTGGTAGAATTAACAATATGGAATAATAAAATTTTAACAAACGAATATTTGTTAAAATAATACAATTTTTATTATTTTAATGTATATATTGTTAAATTCATTAACAAATGTGTTTACAATAACAAATTCATTTTGAAAATTTCACAAAATATATAAGTTATAATTTAATAAAAATAATTTTTTTAAATGAATTCAGATTTTATTATTATAATAAAATATGTTATTAAATTGAAAAAATATTCTGTTTAAATTGACTATTTTGATTAACAAATGGGCATTTGTTCTGCCAAGAAAAAATAAAGAAATGAACACAAAATATTTGTTAATTCGAATAAATTTGTATAATAAATTTGAAAATTTTACCCAAGACATTGATAAAATATATTGTTAAATCAATAATACGTTTTGTTATTTTACTGTTAAATTAACAAATAATTTATTTCTAAATCAACAAACATTTTATTGAACGTGTATTAACAACCATATTATTAAATTAGGTCATCTATATTTTTATTGAAATCACAGATATATTTGGTTCAATGTAGCTATTACATTTTTATTAAATAACGAAATGTACTTTTATTTCGCATTTTGTGCATTTTATGCATTATAAAATGATCAGAACGCGTTGTGGCATATTATAGAATACCATAGTGGCTTTCTGGTCCATTTTAAAATTAGCAGAACCCGTTTTAGACACAAAGGTTAATAGGTATTAAGAAGTAATAAAATATTAAATAAATATTAAGGAATATATAAGTAGATATATATCGCAGTAGTTGTAATAATTACGTACAATTCATTAAAAAAAATGTATTTAAATACCTATATCAATTTTTTTTTTTTCGCAAGATATATATTTTATTAAGTATATTTTTAATGAAAACATATACAAAATCTTTATAAAACTCTAAAAAAAAAATAAAAATATGAATATTAATTGTGTTATTATGTTCATACACATTGAGTTACACGATAGGTATACAAATCATATAAATTATTGTTAACTTGAAACATAGACATCATTTGTTTTTATTCCATATTTTTTTCAGTATTATCACTATGATATTAGTATTAAACAAATGCTTAGGAAACGTAGTCACATTTATTATATATTACCATAGTATACGATAATTAAGGAACATAATATACTCAATTTAAATCACATGTTGTGCCGGTAGCCATATAAATTATATATATATATATATATCTACAAAATTATAACTTAGAATATTTCACAGAAAATCGAAGTATATTTTTATGTTAAATTATCCGAATGAGTGATGTGAACCCGGACCAGTTTTTAGGTGCGACCAAAAACCTATTACCAAAAACGTATTTAATTTGCCTTGTTCTTTGTCTTGGTCAACGCGTAATTTCATTATACTCGTAGATTATATTACAAACCTCACAATAGGCAAAAATTGGACTACTTATGATAATACCGTAAAATTTTAAAACTTTCGAATTATCATATTTTCGAAAATTCGTCCGACCACAGAATTTTCCAAGCGGTTCGAAAAAAACATAAAAACATTTTTATTTTTTTTAAAAATAAAGAATTTTATATCTTATTTTTTAAGAAAAATTATAGAATGTCCCATAAACTTTTTTTATTCCATTCACTTGTAATGTAAATATATTATAATGATCATGTTTATTTTTATTGGCGACAAATCAAAATATTATATTATATTTTCATAAATTAGTTTCTATAGTTTTCACTCTATTTTCTGTAGAAAATAATATATTATGGTTATCTAAAGAACACACTTTTGGTGCGTCATGACAAAGCGATCGCTTCGTTACGATGACAATGACATTTATTCAATTTTTATACACATACCTACTCAACAATCAAGTGCGCCCGCAGGTGAAAATTCGGGTGGAACAACAACCTTAATTTGTATTAAAAATCAAAACACTATTATTTGCGATTTGTAAGGGGTTCTGTATAGGCAATGTAAAATAAAAAAATACATAAATAAAAATCTAAAAATTTTGTAATATTTAAGTACAATTTAAAATTAATCTAAAAATAGCTTTGCAACTCTTTTTATTGTTGTGCAATTACGATATTTCCGCCTAAAAGACCAATAAACAGGATAAAATTTTGGAATTTCGAAAGTCGAATTTAAAATCTGAAAACAAATTTTTGGGTGCCCATGTCAACAATACTTGAATTTATTAAATTATTTGATAATGATTTTGAATAGAGAGAGAACTATTTTTACACTTTACGTATACGAATGTGTAGGTAAATTTAAATTATGGTTTGTAGAAAAAGATTTTAAACAGACTTTAGGTATACGAGAATGTCATCTCACTCATGTATACAGTCGAGTTTGTACATTGGAAAAACGATTTTAAACGTACTTCGCATATGTTTACGCATGTGCACCGTCAAGTACACCTTCTATGAAAACTATTTTAAACAGACTTCGTACGAAAACGTCTTTTGTCCGGTATTACGCCTGTGATTTGTTAAAATATTACTCGTCGGTGTAAAATATTTTTAACACTCACCGCATAAGAATCGCTTAGTTCTTCAGTGTGTTCGCATGCGTCCAGTTAAGCTTCTGATAGTTTTATATCCCTTCATAATAATTTCACTTGTATACAAAACGTATTTTGGAATATACCTTCAATCTACCAAGTATATACCTCAGGATTTAAAATTTTTCAATAATCGTTAATTAATGTAAAAAAATTAATGTTCCTTCATCCTAATATATTTAAATGTTAAAATAAAACGAATATATTATATAGCTAACAATAGATAATAAATAATAAACACAAATACTAATTGAAATATTTTTGTTACCTCAATTACCCATTATTACCCTAGTTGCATTGGGAATCAACAGACTAAGAAGGATTTCCTTTTGCAATCCTATTCAGGATTCCCACCACAGACTCAACAGTAAGAAAATAGAATCCTTCTACATTCCTACATTAGTATCCTATTAAAAATTTTCACCAAGAAGTCTATCGGCTCTACGTAAACTTACAATTTACTCATCAGCATAACATAGTGAAGTGGGTATGGTGTACGGTTATAAGAGGTTCGATTATCGGTTTCGAGAATGAAATATGTTACGGAATTTCGATCACCTCCCACATTGAAATACATTCCGACATCATACTGACCTCTCGGGGCCTCCCTTATCCGTAGAACTGACTTTTATTTTTATTTTTTGTAATTGGTTCCCATTTAATTCCTGATGATCTCCAAAGAGGATTCATTGAGACGAAAATTCGACATCCAGAAGAACTCTATTAGGGTTCTTCCAAGACTCCCTACTGTTCCGAAAAAGAAATCTTGTATTTTCCCTAAGAAATCCTGGTGTTTCTAGGATAATAGTTACCTATTTATCTCGAATTAGAAAAAATAATAAAGTGAAATTTTTAAACATAATATAATTAAATAATATAAATACTTTATTATTTATTTATTTTTTTAATTTTAATGTTAGGCCATAAACTTAATAATTTATATTATTTTATAAACTAAAGGAATATTCAATGACAAAAGAAAAGATTATATAAATGTACAATTAAAGTATCTACTATCTACCCAAAATACTTTGATACCTACAAATTACCTTGAATTTTCATCAAAATAATACATTTTACTTTATTTACCTATATGATTATAAAAAAAAATTGCGAGAAAATTAGAAAAAAAGATTTTTAAACATAAATAATTGTAGTTGGAATTATGTACGGATAACTTTGTATTAAAATTACAGATCTTAAAACCTAAAACCAACCATTTCGTAACTAAAAAACATTTTAGATCGCTATAAATGGCCTTAAATTGAAAAAAATATTTTTCAAAATAATTTTAGGCCAATTATGTGCTTAAATACACTTTTAATAAATGTGCTTTTAATAAATTTTAAGTTTATATGATCATTAATTACGGAATTATAAAAAATAACTATAATCGACTGACAAAATAGAGTTTTTGTCGTTTTTGGTAATTTTTCAGTAGTTTTCTCTTATGCGTTAAAATCCATTGAGAAAACAAAAAATAACCTCATTGAAGTAGGTACCTACCAACTAGATAACATTTTCTATTGGAGGGCATGAAATAATTACTTCTTTTATTAGAGCTTTTGTGTACAAATACACATCATCGTAAAACTAGTAAATTCCATTTTTCAAATAAACTAATTTCAGGTTCAGCTTATATATATATATATAAGAATTAAAAAGAAACTATATCAGTGCTTCGGTATAGTATAATATGAAATATATATATATATATACATATTCATATCACATTCATCCATATTATAATTTATAATTATTGTAATCACCACGTGAGTTATCAATATAATAATAATTAAGAATACCTGTGGTTATAAAAACGATTTTTATTATGTGACTACATTATTCATTAATTAAATTCGTAGACAAATAAATGTTTAATTATATTTTTAAATTATTATGTTTAGACCCTACCAATTTCACAACATTCAAAAACTATAAGAATATTATAAAAATATTTCACAAGAAGTATAAAATAATATGTAGAGGCTCGAGTAAATATACTGTATACCGGATTTACAGTAGAATTTGTACTACTATTGGTAGTATTTTCTAAATGATGAAGGCCCCAGATTAAAATTATCGTTTCAAAAACAACTAAAAAAAAACGTTTTGTAAAAAAATTTCTAAATTTTTCAAGTTATCATCTATTTTCTAAAATAGTGGGAGACCGCCCCCCCCCCCACTGTAATCCATCTGAAATGCAGCCAAACACATTTAGGCCCGTTTCGCAATTATATCGTACGAGCGCTAATCAAAACGCGACTCTATTTTGTGTTCACGTGCACGCGGGATATTCCCTCTTGAAATTATAATATTACGTTATATATATATATATATTGAGTTGATAAAGGCAAAGTGGCGTAAGTCGATTTTCGTCAAAGTCGACTTGGGTGCTTAATGAATTTCTTAAAAGAGCAATTCATCGAATGGCAAAATGAAGTAAGTCATAATTTATGATGGATACAGTGACGTAATTCGGAATGTCTTATAGGGGGGGGGGGATTTCAAATAATACTTCATAATTTATCTACCTTCGTAATCGCTACAAAACATTAAATAATATATTATTATTTAAACAATCAATTATATTGATAAATTACTAATGAAGTTTTAAAATTGTTATCGTTTTATTTTTAGTTCGTAATAAAACAATAAAATATAAATACATAAATACAGCATATGGGGGGATTTATCCCCCATATCCCCTCCCCCCGTAATTACGCCCCTGGATGGATATAGCAGCATGATGCAACCGTTAAGACTAAACAGTCGTTTCATCAGTAGTGAAAGCAGTGTAAGTCTGACTTACTACACCACTATGACAAGAAAATAACAACCAAGAAACATTTTAATTGTTAAATTGCATAGTGGTGTATGTCATTTTCGACATTCAATATTCGTAACTGATGTAGAAAATATTTTCTTAAACATACGTAGTAGCCCTATATCTCTCTAAAATGTTTTATTCGATCACTCGTGCGATTATGCACATTCAGAAATTTATTTTAAAATTTGTAGTAAACCCTCTTCTGGTTTCTCTTATTGCGGTTAATGTGACTTGCACCACTATACGATTAGTTATTTAATTGTAATTTTTCAATACGTTTGTTCGTGATTATAATTTACAAATTCTAAATTTATCGTAATTACATGAAAGATAGGTAAATAACTAAATATATTTAAAACAAAAGTATATTAATGAGTATCCAGCTATATATGGATTTAAATCGCGCATAAAATTCGTTGCCTACTACCCATTATGTCATGAAATGATAACGGCCATTACGTTATTTTTTTCTCGTACATTTTCATACGCTTCGGTACATCACAAAATTCAACCGCGAAAATCTAGTAAAAGCGGATTCACAATAGATCTATCGCCGTGGTTAGTTACGCTACACGCAAAAAGCTCTAGTTCGCATTTCTTAATAATACTCTATGCTGTACGATGATAAGAGTACGCCCGCGTCACATACCAAATTTTTGAAGGGTTATATGTACCGGCAATTTTCGAAAAAAAATTAAGAAAAATGAAAATGTAATAATAATATTTCAATACACAATAAAATTACGTAATTTATAAATGATCTCATATCATTATCACTATTGATTTTGTGCAATCCGAATATTTCTTCTAAATCATATTTACGCAAAACAAATAAGAACGCTTTTAACTGAAGTTTTTGAGTTAAAACGCCTATTAGTAAATCAGTGGAAATCTTGGAGACATAACTTATCTAGATTTTATGCTACATATAACATCACTACTCAATATTGTGTATATAAAGTGCAAGTTTATGGTTTCTAAACATAAGATTACCTAGACATAGAGTTACGAGTTTGTTGATTTGGTTACCAGAGCGATAGATATTATTTGTTCTTTTTATTTACATAAATAAATGTATACATTTACATGTATAGTTACGGACCATTCATTGGTGAATATGCCACTATATAATGTCGTTAGCTATAATTCATTTTTATTTCGTATTCTAAAATGTTTGTAAGTTGATAAAAATAAAAAAATTCTGATTCAAGTTTTTCATTGAAAATGTGTAGGTACACTTAAATATGGATAATAAAAGAAAAAACTATATTTTATTCTAAACTGTATAATATTTAAAAAAAAAAAAATAAAAAAAAACTCAATATTAAAAACACTTTGGTTTGCTGATCTACGGTAACACAAAGGCAATTTTTTGTAAAATAACGCTTCGAAAATGCCACCATTTCAACAAATAGGATGGGTTTATGTTCAGTAAGATCAGAACTCAGGATTTATATTGTGTAGGTATATAGTATATCTCGATTTTCTAGGCGCATATATTATTATTATGTATGATAACAATAAAATTTCTGAAACGCAATGATAAAAAAATCATTGTATTCGAAAATTGATTTGTGATGAAACTAATTAATTTATTTCGGGACTTTACGTCCGCTTTCCAACCAGTGTAAATTTCAAAAATTTTCAAAAAAAAAATCCTAAAAGTTAAAACCCATAGAAATGAAACCAACTTTCACTGATATTAATCTTAGCGCATTCAACACACAATGGTTATAGCTGAATTCGGTATAATAATATGATTTAAAAAATCAAATTATGGTATATCAATATAGCATAGGTTTTTTATTTATTTTATAGGTATTCTATCGTAAACTATTGAATATATATATATATGTGTACATTGATTATATAGTTTATTTCATGCTTGTATCATAAATTATATTCGAATATTATAACGTAAATTGAATATTGTTTATTACTTCAACGATCAACAATAAAGTACCTATTTGTTAATTTTTTATTATAAGTATAGAACATTAAAAAAAGTTTTGTAACTTATTAGTTATTACAGGCATATTTTTATTACACGGTATTGGCTTTCTTTCTCTCAGTTTACTCATACGTACATTAAACAAATAGATTATTTTATTTCAAATTTAAAATATAATCAACATTCCACTATCAGAGAAACGATGATTTTTTTCACTTAAAATGTTTAAAATCATATCTACTTAAGGATATTTCTATCGCCAGATATCTAAGAGGATATCCTAGAGGAGAATATAAGAGAATTCTAAAGGAATAATAGAGGATATTGTAATAATAAATAATAATTTGTATATGAATTTTTATGTATATATACATAAAAATGTGTACAATGTAAAAAGAATTTATATTATAAGAATAGATATAAATAATAAGTGCAACATTAATATTATATTTGCATGTATAAAAATAGGTATATTTTTCATAAAAAAAATTTTCCTTATTTTTCAGTTTAGATTACTAGTTTATATAGTATATTCAAGTAATTTTTTTCAAATTTTTAAATTTTATTCGAACAAAATACACCTATGAGGACTGCGATTTTTAACCTCTTAAAATTAGTTAATTGTGTTCTAAAATGTAAAGTCTATTCGTTCTACAATTTGTAAATTTGAAAGAAATTTTAAATTAATATTATCATCATAATATGATTCTTTATATTAGGTTAATTATTAGATTTTTTCTATAAGGTTAGGTTAAAAAATCAATTGAAATATTATAATAAAAATATATAATAATAATATAATAATATAAAATAATAATTTAAAAATATAAATAATTATTTTTACAAGATCATATTAAAACTAAAATATGACAAATTTTTAAATATTTAACTTTAGGTCAAAAATCTAAAAATATCTACAAAGTTACCTAATTTGTGAAAGTGCCGTCAGCAAGCTGTAATTTTTTTAAATACCTACATATACTGAATGACAACAAATTATGTAAATCTAGTTTTATAAGAATAATAGATTATTATTATTTCTTTTTTTTTTAAACTACTTTTTTAACCGATAAAATACAACTTTTTAAGTATACTTATTATTATATACATTACTGCAAAATATATAGATATACACTATATGTACAACGAGAGTGTTGGTACTTACTAGTTTTCCTCAATATTTTTTTTACCGATTCCCCTCAAACTGCTATTGATATCAATTAAGAGTACCAGTTACGCTTGTTCTATTTATATCGCAGTTGCCTTTCAAAAAAAATATGTATTTTTATTTTCACCCATATTTTCTGTCTCCGTCTATAGCCAACTGAAAATATAGGAAATTTACATTCGGAATTATATTCGCAACTTTGCAGTTTCTAATATTAAAACAATTTTACCTATTACCAAATTTATGGACGAGATTATTTTGTTATTTTATATATTTACTGATTTTAAATTTTAAAGAGAAACATATTTATTTAAATTATTGGAATTTAAAAATAGTTATTTCTCTTGAAAATAAAATGTTAGAAAAAGAAAGAAAACGTTACAGCATAAATAATGATCTCGTTTATACATTTAGTAATAGGTAAATGTACTCTTATATTATAAATGACAAAGTTGTGATAAAAATGTCGAATATAACTTTAATATATTTTCAATTGATTAGACTAAGACAGCAAATTCTGGTGTATTTGCAAGTGTAGCATTCTCTAAAGCGTTAAAATTTGGAAAATAACAAAATATAAACTTGTCATTACTATAGGTAGGTACTTACCAACATATAATATATAAATACCTATTTGTTTTAAGTATGTATACATGTTTATGGGTAGAAGGAATTGAGTATGATTTTTCGAGTACAGAGCTTTCATTCTAGTTTATACATTGAACAGGTAATTTTTGGATTTACCGAGTAATTTTCTTTAGGTATCTATAAAGAAAAACTAACGAACATTTATATAAATTGGAAAATTATAATGTCAGAAACTTAAAACTTATACCAATTATTTATTATAAATAGCACATTTCTTTTTATTGTTTTTCTTTTATTTTCTTCTTCATTTTTATTATTGTGTCGAAAATTTCAAAACGTTTTATTTAATGTTATTTAATTTAGTCATTTTTATAAAATATCGAAATTGTATTAGTTCTTTTAATGCTCAAATTCTACACATTTGGAGTTATTAATTTATTGTAGTTAGTATTTTTAAAAAGTCAATTTTTGATTGTATTTTAATGTAAAGAAGAATATCGAAAACACCGGTAAATTGTTATAAATTGGAAAGTTATGTTACACTGAGCTTTGCTCGGAATCATTTTATTTGATTTAACATTGCCAGCTTACAAATTCAATATGTTAAATGGTGGTAACCCACCAATAGGTATCAATTCCAAATATCGAAATTCATCATACACTCCCCCCCACCCACTTTACTTACTTGCTTATTATGCTTCTGTTAACACAAAAATACACTCATAATTCATCAATATACACAAAGATTTGTAACTCACTCATCTCCTTGGAGGAAGAATATTTAAAACTATAGTTTACTTATAATGCAAATAATTCTATAAAATGCAAAAAAACTTGTCCAGATACAGATGAAAGTTCATCAAGCATCCCCTCGGTCTGTGAATAGAATAGTGTACTTAAATTATTATTGTTTTAAATTTTAAAGCAAAAATAGATAATTTCATTCCGTAGACAATTCTGAACGTAGTTTATAATATTATAATTTTCCAATGAAATTCTTTATCCTGACAACTTTATTTATTATTTTTATTATAGATATTTTTCCTGCATTTATAAAATATTTCTGTTATAATAGAATTTTTACGCTTAAGAAACAATTTGCTATCAAAAAGAATTCTTTACTCCAAAACTCATACTCGACTCCTTCTACCCAAAAAGTTTTATATTGGCATAAAATAATCAATACAATTATTGTAAATTCAGATGTTCAATTTAAAAAAATATTATTTTGTAAGAAATTTAATCGATAAACTTCTCGATTCCACCAATATTTTTGTATTTTGTATTTTTTACTTAAAAATAATACCTAAGTATCAAACTTATTTGGACGAGTCATAGTACCAAATTATCAATTATAATTAGGTACCTATCCAAATTTTCAATTTAAAAATTTTACGGTAAAAAGTCTACGGTTCAAAATATTGGGAATATAGAACTGTCTAAATCTATACCCTATATAAATAAATTATATCTTAAATATATTTAGCACAACTGTAAGCTGTGTACCATAACACCCATAAATATCACATATAAATATAGCGACATAAATATCGCAGTTTTTATTTCTTTTGTTCAATATATTTATCGTCTTATCGATCATTATTATTGAGACAATTATAGTGATTACATCTAGCAATTTAGGTATACACACAATATACATACTGTTACCTATATATTTTTTTTTTTTTTTTTAAATTTTCAAATCAGTTAATAAACATTACTCAAATAATTATTCTATTGTGCTATCGTTCTAATTGCATAGGCAAATAATTATTTTGAATATTTATATTATACAATATATTTACCCCAAGGTTTTCAGATGTTGTAAGTTCTCATTATTCAATGATAATATATTATGATACGAGATAATTACAATTTATCTAAGACAATAATTTTACAAACAGTAAATTGTGAACTAAACACAGTGCAGAGAATAGTAATGAAGAAAATAATATTTATAATTAATTACTGCAACAAAATTTATTAATGAATGATGCTGTAGTAATTTTATTACTCACCTATTATTTCAATTAACATAATTTATTGTAACACAATTGGCATTTAAAAGTAATTTTGGTGAAGTAACGCTTCATATTTGGCATTACAAATTATAGTATTATAAAATTATATATTAATATATAAGTAGCTTAGTCTAGTAAAACTTAGACAAATATTAAATCATTAAAATTTAGTTTCAGATCCAAATATCTTGCGATTATTTTTAGGTTTTATAACCCATATTTTACATCCTAACGTTTATTTTTGATGTTATTTAGAAATTTAACTTGATGAAAATTATATTTGATAACGTGAAAGTAATTTCGAAACTTTCGTTTAATGTAAATTCATTGCTTTTTAAAAATAATTTACACAACACAGACTAAACGTCTCTAATAAATCAACGGTAGGTACCAACTAAATTGGATTATAGCAAGAAACAAAACGGATTTAAAATTTGGATAAGACCCGAATAACCGACCAAAATTTTTGAACCCGAAAACCGGAAAATTGTTAAATTAACTAATGCACTTCCAGTCTATTAGCGTAGGTATTTAAGAGTTAATCTCAGGAGGAGAGGTGATCTTATTTAAGTCTTAATCAGTACTTACCTATACACGGTATGGATAAATTGAAAACATTTTGTTTTATGCATTTAAGTTGTTACTAAAGTACTATATTTATTTCGGAACATATTGTTCAAAAATATTTTTTTGAAAAATGTTAATAACAATACAATTTTGGAAATTTTTTAAATTTTTTTAAAATTTATTAGTAACCTAGCAATTAATGTTATATATACAAATTTTTTTTACATTATGAGTAAAGAAATACAAATAATTATATCACGTAAGACGCATAAACCATGGTAAACCTTCAATAATAATTTGATCAATGACAAAATTATAAATTTAAAAAAAAAAATATGAGTACCTATAAATATATTGAGTTTTAAAGCTATAACAAATAATTCCTTTTATTACAACTATTCTTAAGCCTTAAGGAATTTATTTTGTCAACTATATATTCATATACTCAGTAATCAGTAATTATATAATACCTATTTTAAAAATTCAATGTAAAAACAAACTTTGTACATTTTTTAATATAGTTTGAGTACTAACGTATGATTAACCTTGTACTCAATTTTCAGGTTATAAAACTTATAATGACCACGTTAATGACATAAAATGTCAAAATCTATTATTATATACCTAATATAACAATATAATTGCTGTAAATACTTAGTTAAAAATGTTTAGGAAAAACAATATTCAAAACTTTATTACTCTAACATAGAATTGAAAAATAAATATTTAGTGTATATTTTAAGTCTGAGATCATTCTAAGTTTATATTATTATTATAAATTATGAGAAAATAATTTTATTTAATTTTTAAGAATATGCTTTTTCCAGTTTCTTGAGAGTTTTGTTTTTAGTTTAAAAAAAATGATGGGAAAATTAAAAAATAACGTCTTTAAAATACAAATTAGATCCAATTTTCTATCGGTAAATACACATTACAAACATTTGATCATTTAGATTACTACTGCCTACTTGATACATTGAGTACAAATAAATACAGATATAAAAAAATGCACACTTTATTCCTAATAAATTCTACCTTTTCTTCAATATATAATAATAATTCAAGTTCTTAATTACTTAAATGCATTATTTTAAAACTGTAGAAGGTAGTTTTGCTTCAAGCTAAGGAAACGACTGCAAAAATCGAAAAATGTCATGTTCAATGTACCCATCTAGAATCAATTTTTTTATCTTTTAAATAAACTCCTACTCAACTCCTTCTGGTTGGAAAATTGCTCATAAAAACATATATATCATTGTGAAATAAATAGCTCCCTCACTCCACTCAGAACTTAAATTATGAGGATTATTCTTATTCTTTGTAACTAGATAGTTCACTTATATTTAAGTATGATTTTTAATAACCACCGCCCGTGGTTTATTATCTAAATATTTGATAAAACTTAAGGTTATGTTCAAGGTACTTTAAATTTGAAACTAAAAATCATTATATAACACATAATTCTAGCATACCCTTGCAGCCAATATTTTATATAATATACTTTTTGTAAATATCAATACGTATTGTTTCCTCTATTAAATTGTTAAATAACATTTAAACATTAAACTAAGATAATTAATTAATTAATTAATTAATAATGATAAACGTAAATATAAAAAAACGCTTGGAAAATTAATAACATTGAAAATGAATAATTGAAAACGTTTAAATGTAAAATAAGATTAAACAATATATTTGTTTTACACTTAAGAACTGTTTATAATTTATAGATTGTTTTAAAATGTCAAGTGTATAAAAAGAGAAAAGAAAAGATTTTTGAAAAACTTCAAAATTTGTTTTCATAAATCAAAAAAATAATATGAACTACTTTAGGTATAAAGATGTAAAAGTATTGTTTGAAGATGTCTCATATTCCTTATCCCATATATCACTTTCTATTATTGAGTCCAAACTCTTCTTAATAATTAAACGATTTATTAAATAGGTATACATGTGTAGTTAATGGGTTTCCTGACTTCGAAAAGGCTTTTAGGAATCATCTAGGCTCAACTAGTCAATCATTACTTTCCATATCATTCATAATTATTCACCTATACCAAACTTAGGAGCTTTAATAGTTATTTTTATATTGATATAAAAGTTTAAGACTATAAGATTGCACAAATATCAAGATTGCATTGGTTATATTAACAACCAGCTTGACAAATTTTTCCAAACAATTTTAATTTCAAAAATATAAGACATTATTTTTTATTATAAAGTAATTAATCATGATTAAAATGAATAGGTACTATAATAAAATATAAGATATTTAAATTGCGTTTTTATATTATCTTAATAGCTTACTTTTATTCTGTCTTGGTTTGCCTTACAGTTAAAACATAATCAAGTCCTACGTCATCCGTTGAGTGTATGGTCGTTTACCAGTTATCTAATATGATTTCAATCAAGGGCATATCATCCCCTATCACCCCACCCCATAAAATGATTAGGATTATAGCTTTTATGGAATTGGGAGGGGATGCGCAGGGACATGGAGCTCCTGTACTATTTTGAAATATTTTGAAAGCTCCCTCATATTTTATAGTATACGAGTTATGTATTTTGAGGGGACATTTATTTTTGTAAAGTCCGATAGCATCACTTCTTATTTTTTCCCACTCAAGCATTGATTAATAGTAACTCGTTATTTAAAAGTTAATATACTCAAACATAAAAATTTAAAATAAAGTTAAAATTTAATTCATTTTTAATTTAACTTTTAATTTATTAACTCGTTAATATCCAGCATTGTAAATAAATATTAATAGTTTATTACGTGGTAACTTAAATTAGTACACTAAAATTTTATTTTTTTATTACAATATTAAAAATTATATTTCAACATATTATACAAAATGTTGTTAACACTACATTATAATAATTTTATATTATAATTTATAGGTAGGTTCTTTAGATATTACTGTATATTACAGATATTATTTTATTTACAGTATTTGATTGAAAGTCATAATTTTTGGAACAAGATTCTGACGGCCGAACTATCCATCTAAATTATATTTATATATTTTAAAATCCCTGAATTGTTTTTCTCGTCCCTTATTTTACTTCCTCCTTGTTTTGTTCCTAATCTATCATACAATTCATCATATTTCTCTATAATACTCTCCATCACGGACTGTAGTACGTATTATAGTCTGTGCTCTCTATTCACAACACTTTTTGCTGATTTAGATAAACTTTTATACTATACCTAATCCTTTTCTGCTATTTTTTAAACTGTTTTTTTTCCTAAGATATCATCTCCTGCATATCTTTTGGACAAATGTGTTGACAAATATCTGAAAAGTATTTATAAATAACGTATATTTATTTAAAGGGTGGAAAATTAAATCACTAATTACAATCCCGGGCGAAGCCGGGTATTCTGGCTAGTAAATTATATATATCATAATGTAAAATATATATTTACCTTGTAGCATATTATATAACTATTAAATGGTTTAACCCTTAATAAATAACCGCTATTGTACCACTTAAAAAATAATATGCAAATTATTAAAATATGAACCCTACCTAGTAATATCGCTCCATACATTCCATTTAATAAATTATACATAATATAAAAAAAGTATAAAATAAATGGAAATTATTCATTCCGAACACCGTAACCTTCGTTTTCTTTTTATTCAAATTATTTTATGAATAGCTATGAAATTCTTTAAATTTAAATGTAAACTTTTTTGTGTGGAATATTTTTAAAGAACTTGTTACCAAGAAAAGTATAAATAAATACATTTACTCGAATAAATTTCAAAACTGCAGTCAATACATTAAGTTTATGAGACTCATTACACACCTACGTTAAATATTTATAAGCTCAATGTACCTAAAACAGTATTTCAACAAATTACAATAATAATCGTTAGAAACAAATATTATACAACCAACATTAGGATATATTGTTTATATTATATAAAAACGATCAAATTCACGTCGTGAACACATTTTGACCATTTGAAAAATCAATGATAGGTGCATGTGCATTATTGATGGGATTTTTCGTTCCTTTTCTGTAATCGTTACTATCGGTACGGGTACATTTATGGAACGATTACAAATGGTTCGTTACTTCGGTACTTTTTCTACCGATGTTTGATAATGTTGTTATCAGTCAGGGAACCGATCTTGTCTATCATCGCCGTCATACGCGAGCATGTACCTGCCTAACTAAAGAGTAAAGATAATCGTACTCAGATGACGGATTATATATAATATTTCCGTCATACCTACACACGTCGAGATTATTATTACGTGTTTATATTATTTTAAATCAAATATATAGACTCCATAAAAATTGTAAGAAGGAATTCTTCGTTTTTTAATGAACAGTTTCAATCCCGGTTTCAATATTACCTTATATACCTATTTAATATTTTAAAAGCGAAGATTTCAAATCATTTTTTTCATTTTGGAAAATAATTGGATAACTGTTAATTATACATGATATTTATTATGGAAAAATGTATTCAAAATAAAAGATGAGTTTTTGCAGAAAAACACATGATTTTAAAAGTAATTTAAAAATAGTTTCCGTATCAGAGTAACTTTTTATAATTGTGTAACCATTGTCGTAGTTAATATAATCGTAGTTAAGGAACCAAATTTGTATACAATAGGTATAGTTGATAAAATTATCTGTGTTCTACCGTTATTCTATTTTCGATAGGTATCACAAATAGGACCAATATTATGCCATCTTTAAGAATCCGAAAAATAATAAATGCTTTTTATAAAAATTTTTTTTTTTTAATATTTTATATTTTGAAAAATTACAACGGTGGAATATAGATAACTTTGTTTAAAAAATATCGTTGGTTTCTTAATTACAACTACAGCCCAAAAAAACATTTTTCTCGCAAGACAGCATTTTTCGATAAACTAACGCATGTGTAATTAATAAATTATTTTTCATGCCTCCCCCACCCACACACACACATAAATTTTATAAAACTTATTAAATACTTCATAAAAACAGAGTAAATATTTATGTTAATTTTGTATTAACTTTATATTATTATTTTGAAATTGTGTATAAAAACAGAAAATGTGCCTACGGAAAAAATATAAATAAATAACTAATAAACTATGTAGGTAAGTATATAAAATAAGACTCTTAAAAACTGAAAATACTTTATAATAAAAAACAGTAAAAATAAATAACACTTTTAAGTTCAATAAAATATTTATCAATTCAATGTCTAAAATGTTTGTATTTTCCTAATGCACACATATAGTTTTGACTTTATAATAGGTACACCCTCAAAAATAAAAAATAAATTTAATAGGTTATAGAATATAGATACATTAGCACTTAGCAGCTATATGATAGATGTGCAAAAAATTATAATTTAAAGTGCGCTCTGTATAGAATGTAAGTAAGTACCATTAAAATTTAGATAAGTGATCTTAAATGATAAATAAACATAATCTAAATTACGTTTATTATATAATATTTTATATAATTAATATATAATATTATATATATACATAATTATGTATTATTATATTATTTACATAATAGCTATATATAGGTAAATACAGAAATATCATATAAAGGATATTCTTACTTTCAACTTCCCAACTATGAGATTTAAACGATATGAGAGGTGCATTAACTAAGTAGGTATATATAAGAGAAATATCATAAAATCTTTTAACTTCAAATCGCCATAACTTCTTTAAGTAAGTTCGATCGTCTAATTCTGATTGCACCGTCGTTTTCAGCGTCTAAATCAAAAAAAATGTTAATATTAAAATATTCAGATTAATTTTTACTTAATAAATTTAAATCATTTGAAGGTATAGGATGACAGTTCCAAATTTGAGAAAAAAATAATTACTTTTCATTTAAGTTAAGTATCTTCTGTCCCTTGAAAAAATTTAAAGTTTAAATTAGACCGTTGTTCTTTTAAGTGATACAAATATAACGTTACTTAATTCCATTGGCGTAGGCAGACATATGATCAAGTAAATAAATAGTTGTGCTATAAAGTAAACGGGTCCCTTAAATAAACATATAAGAAAATTCAAATATCTAAACCCAGACACACACCAATACCAATGCCTATCCTTGCCTAACCAGTATCCTATAGATCATTGTTAAATGATTACTGTTAATGCTTTTTAAATTAAAATTATACTTAAAGATCGACTTATTTAATACAATCAATTATTTATTAAAATATTTAATATATTATTATCAACAATGGACGTTATAATTAATTGAAAACGTGAAATTACGAAGTTATTTTTTTCTTTAATTTTTTTTACGTTTAACTCAACTACATACCTATATGTGTAGTCAATACATTTAGTATTACTAACTAATTTTAGTTTAAATTTCTACCGAATCTACTTGACTTTTGGAAAGTTTATTTTTATAATTGAAGAATAATTGTCTTCGTAATATTTAAATATGAATTAAGAACTTTCAATTAGGTACTGTTAATATTTCAAAAATAACAATTTGGGCCAATTTACCGCAAGTTTTTAAATAATTTTATAGATCAAAACCCTAATGTTTCTAATCAAAAATCAAAAATTAATTATTTTTCAACAGATTTAAATTAATATCCATATTTTTTTTTGCGTTTGAACTTGAAGCTTAACGCGTTAAAATTATTTTTTTATTTTATTAATTTTTACTACTTATGGGTTAATTTAACTTGATTTTTTTGATTAAACGGACCATATAAATATATAAAGTATGTATGTCATTTTCACACTTTAGCAGGTACATATTTATAGACACTCGATTTATGAATACTACAATGGCGTAATCTATACTTAAGTGTCAGACACGTCGTAAAATATACGATGCATATTAATATATAAACAGTGTAGGCTATTTAATAACATATTATTATTACAAAACCGCTCATCAAAATATTAATATTTTAAACATTCATTATAATATATTCATAAAAATGATTGAAAAGTCATAAAACCCATAGATAAATGCAACACTGGTGAAAGCAGCGGGATAAGAAAATTATCAAATTTTATGTAACATAGATCTAACATTCAAAAAATTATATCTCTGCAAAAAAACTTAATTTTTTATATAGGTTGCATTTACCTACGTTAAAAAAAATTTTAATTTATAAAATATTATTAGTCATTTATTAGTTGAAATAAATGAGAGAAATTTTAAATGTCTACATGGTACCCAGGCAATTTTATCAATTTTTCGGGAACAGTTTTAATTTCTATAATGATATTAAAATTTTAATTTTATGAGTTATTTAATATTGTAATTTTCAAAAAATGAATATTAGATTTTGAATAGAGTGGAAAGTATAAGTACTTATTGGTTTTACAAAGATGTGTATTTTATTTTTATTTTTGATGCTAGTATAGATTTTTAAGGGAAGTAAAATGAATAAATTAAATTATTTTTTGCAAAGGACTCTCTGATAGCAAAGTGAATCTTATACTCTTGTTGGTATTTTTCGATTTTCCAAGTCATTTTCTTATACGTATAGGAAAAATACAAATAAGCCGAAAAATTGTACCAATAAAAATGTGTTAAACGAAATCGAACTTTATTATTTTGTTATAAATAAGCATTCAAATATTTTGCACATTTTTTGCCTTTTTAAACCCATTTTCTCCTTGTCGGCAAACGCTGGAAAATATCAATCCCCCTCCCCCTAATTTATAATTCTAAAAACAATAGTGATTGAAACTCGAACTTGACACCTATTACTTATCGAAATATTAATCTAAAATAAAATATAAGGTGGGTGATTAGAAATCTTGATATAAGTTAATGATAATTGTAATAACTTTAATTAAATACCTATTATAATTTAATTTAATTCATAACTTGACTAAAACATATTAATTAACTTAATTTTAATAGGTTATAAAGTTAAAATAAGACATGTTTATAACCTTGCTAACCACTACAGTTTTAATATATACCAATTAATGTGCCGCAGATACATTTTGAAAACCTATGTATATTATAGTGACGAAGTAAAAAAATATCTGATAAAAATGTTTAGAAGATATCATTATTATTCCAAATTAAACACCTATCCCCTCAACAACCACTAAAATAATATCCGTGGTATAACGGCGTGACGTGATCTTGCGTTACGTCAAGAATGCATTTTTATCAACATTGCAGATAACGCTGACTCGCCACTATAACAATACGATCCGTCGTAAAAATTGACGCAACTCGAGATGGTTCACATTCAGGTAGGTAATTAATATTATATATTCATAATACACATTATTAAATTCATAATGCATGTACGTATTTACGAACGACTTTCACTTTAATATTTGCCTTCGGAAAAATGAATTAGGTTATATATATATATATATATATATAATGTACTTTTTTCAACATATACATACTCGTCTAGATATTATATTTATATAAGTAATGTGTACATCATAATTTGTAAACATCATCATGACGTATCAAAAAAAAAAAAAAACATCAATAACTGTTTATATCAAGTACCTAGTTGATAAAACAATTATTGTCTAATTTAGGTAATATAAAATATAACCGTGTTATTACTGTTATTAGGAAGAAAATGCACCAACATTATTACATATTTTTATTATTTAAGATATTTTGCGTGTTATAACATAGATAAAATTAGATGTGTTTGATGAGAGGTCAAAAAAAAAACCATCTAACTACTGCGTATTAAGTACCTAACCAATAATCATTAAACAACAGGTGGATTAGGGAAATTCCTATATAGTTTTAGGTATAGGAACCTAATGCCTAATAATATTGCAGTCCTGTGTATGTATAAATGTATACGTATATACCTATGTATGAGTGTGTAGTATATTTATTAAAATGTAATATACTACCTAATCTGTATTTGCACAAATTTTTTTTTTTTGCATAGAAGGTTCGAACAGGAAATAATAATTTACCTTGTATAAATATAATGACAAAAAACAATAATAAATTACAAAAAAATTTAACAAAAATCATCTATATCCGACACGATTGTTTATATTAACAAATTATATGATTATTTATCTAAATTAATTTTAATTCGATCGAATTTAATAACATATATAGGTGTATTAGTTATTACCATAACTCGATCATACATTCCTATATATCTAAGTAACGGGGTAAAATTTATAAAAAAAAATAAAAGAGTAAAATTAACTCAAAAAAATTAAGTTAAATTCATACACATAAGCCTTCGGTTAAATGTTAAGAAATATAATTTTAACTTGTTTACATTTATAGTTAAAATTGAAACAAATATTAATTTAACTCGGTTCTAAACAAATTATTTTATTGGTTTAAGAACACCATCCACGTGTATTGAAATTTAAATAAATACACTACTTTAATTTAATTTGTTGAAGTAGTTAACTAAATGTGAACTAAGTAGGTACCTATAGGTAATCAATTAGTATAACTGAATGGGGAAAACAATTAAGTAGTTGAATTTAAAAGCTTAAAAACTTGAAAAACTAAAAATTAAATTTTTTAATATATACTTTGATATTTTAACTAAAGTCAAGCTTATATTTGCGAAATATCACTGTGAAACAACGAATAATATTATTATAGTTCGAGCTTTGATAAATCTAATAACATAGAATGGTGGTAAAAGTTAAATATTATTATTTATCACATATAAAAAAAAGTTTAAAAAAATATATAGTACCTACCTATCAAATAATACAAATAATATTTTTATTTTTTTTTTTTAAATTATTTATACAAACAAATTTCAGCATTTATAAACGAGGGATGAAGAATTTTAAATAAAGGATAGGTAGTGTCTATATAAGGTACTAAAATTCCGAAAAATTATAAAATAATAATAATTACAGTAATAAAAGTAATAGATATTATATATTAGAGGGCTTCTAAAACATTATTTGTGTTTTTTCGATGTTATAATTATTACAAATTATACTTAAATTTAAGATATATATATCTTATTTAAATGTTTAATAATCCTATGATAACATTTAATAAATAGTATATTATTGCGATCATTTTATGTTTTCCAGTTTTTTTTTTAACTACCAGAGATATTTGGTACCAAAAATTTTCATTTCAGTTCTTGTTTTTTTTAAAATTGCCATCTCTCGATTATAAATGTTTGTACTCACCTAATTACTTACCTATTAAAAATTAATCCAAAATAAATTTTAATAATATTTGGATTATTATTATAATCTTAAGAATTTTATCACCATATTTTGTATATACTATATATCCCAACTCATGCCGTGATATCCAAACTATATTGTATATTCTATAATTTACGCATATTATTTGATGAAAGCCCAAATTTTGTCAATAAAATCTTGGTTTGCACTTTTATTCGAGAGGCTCTGTGCGAAATTGCATTCAAAAATAGTAAATAAACAAAATTAAAAAAGGTTTATTTATTCATCAATGACATAATTTTTGCAAAATTATGCCAAATTTCCCCTAAAATATTTTGGGAAGTCTCACAAAAGGCGAAATTCTAAGCACGTACCTAAATTACACACTCTTTATGTCAGCACTGCTTTTACCTTAACTTTATATAAAGTAAAAATATAAATAATAATAAAAAATTAAATATTAATAAAAAATAATTATAAATTCAGAAATAATTTTCAATATACCTAAAGGTAAACGGTGGGCCCCTGCATCCATTAATTTACTTATGTATACTTATATATCTTTACTAAGATAATACTTCAATCTACATTTATTTACATAAATATACAAGCATTGGAATGAACGATTTTAATTGGATTAATTCGAATTTTTTATTAGTTCAAAATGCATGAACGATATAATATATGAATTAGTTCAAAATGTTTGTTTGCAAGGGCTTTTTTAATATATTTCATATTTTAAACTATTATGATTACAATATAATTTTTAATAATTGTCATATTATAAAACAAATTAAATAAAAAAATTTCGATTGTATGTAATTTTAGAAAATTTGTATGTTACTTTCATTTTGAACATTGAAGTAGAAACTACTATAAGTCACGTCAATTCAACAATAATCATTAATTTTAATTAATAAAAATAAAACTTTAAAACAATTTTTTGAAAACTGAACTACTTATAAGTCAATTTACTTATGAAGTTGAACGAAACGAGTTTATGTAAAAAAAAATTTGTTCGTGAACTTAATTCTGTTAAATTGTTATAAACTTGTTAAATGTTCGTGAAATAGTTCATATTCTAAATAAACTTTCTAAAGTCTATAGTTTATTAAATAATATATATAATAATAATATTTTCTAGGGATACATTTAAAGTTTACACACTTTTTGCAAATTTGTATTTTATTTTTTGAATAAAGGTGTACTACATAACGTAAATGTTCATAGATAGGATTTGAAAACAATATTACCTATATTAAAAAAATTATCAAAAAAATCAAATAGCATACATTTATTTATTTTAGAAATATTTTTTTTTTACTACTTATTATTTTGTATACTATATACAAAAATTACTATATAATGCGAAACTAAAAAAATTAACTCAAACTTTTTAAAATGCGTTTTTTTTTTAATGTGTATTTATTAGTTATTACTTATATTAAAATGATCTTGAGCACTTTTAACTGTTAACGCTGCGGTTAAAAGTGTATAATTTTATATGTTTTGGATTATAATAATTTATAATAGGTATCTATTAGTTATTATATTCGCTATATTAGTATATCTAGCATCTACCTACAAATCAGAATTTTATAATAAAACTTAGTTTCAAAATGTTTTCTATGTTATAACTTCGAAAATTGTTAAAATAATACTAGGTACCTAATACCTATCAAGTATTATTATTATTATTATTATTATTATTATTAAGTCATATAGGCCATATATTATAGATGTATAATGTATTTTGAATATAAGTTATATGTCAATAACAATACCACTTTGAAAGTTTTATCTAAAAAATACAGTTATAGATATATATATATATATTTCGTTCACCTTCGTAATTACTAAAAATATACATATGGTTTTGAAAAAATCCAAAATCTTATTTTTTTGAACGTCTTGGTTTATATATAATATAAATAATAATTTTAAAAAATGCTCATGCCCATTCCCAATAAGTTGTAAAATTTCTGGCTACACCTCTGATTACATAATTTTTTTCAAACTGCTATGTTGACATCTTAATCCTACCTCGCTCCTTCAAAATCCATCCAATTTGTATGTATTTTCAAAATACCCTTTATAGCTTTATTACATCACATACTACTATATATATAGTAAGTATTACCCATTCATTTACGTTTATTTATGAGTAATATAACCATTGCAGCATTAAATGGACAAATACAGGTAATTGCCAATATGTATAGGTATCTATACTATTTATTATCAAATATCAAATACCTATAATATATATTATATTATTCACGGAGTGTATGCGTTGACATCATATTTATATTTGTCGAGTAGAAAATTTAAATTCTTATTGTAATATTCGTATTTCATGGTCAATGTGTACGGGATACAATAAGCCATAAGGTATGATAAATATTGAACAATAGGTAGTACAATAAATATAAATATTTATGTGTTTATTTATATTTTTAATATCTGTGAAGACCGCAATTGTGAAAAGAGGAATTTGAGAGATAGATTCTCCGTGGCCGTTAAAATAAATAATAAACAGATTTAATTTTACCGTTTTGATTGTCAACATTATTGCTCGCTTACTTTTCTATTTTGTATTATCACTAAGATTATATATAGATATTTACTACGGTATCGCATAATTTATAGTCACAGTAAAATTAGGATAGGTAAGAAATGGTAGTAAATATTATTATTTGAGAGAATATCAATGGTGACGACGTGCGTTACCTACTACTGATTAGTGATTATTGTCTTACGCATATTATTATTAATATTGATATATTGAAAATAAAAATAATAGTAATACAAATTATTACTATTACCATCAAAAAAATTCATTTTAATTATCAATTTATTTAATTATTATGAATATTACGATATCGGTGGTAGTATGATCGTTCCAAGGAAATTAACAAAAATTAGTTAATTTAAATTTTTTTTTTTTTTTTTTATTAATTAGTAAAAAAAAAAGTCATAGACTTTTTTACTAGTTTGCCGATTAGATCACAGATCCAAAATTATTGACCAACTAATTGCCTACTGAACTTAATTTTACCGACATACTTCCCTGGAATGAAGGTGATTTACCCCCCCCCCCCACATCATTACTACCACCTTTAAACACTCCAGTTGGTCCATCATCGTCTCTACGATATTCGGACTGGGCAGTGAATTATTATTATTATTATTATAAATTGAAAAACAAAGATAAATCATTGCATTCTAAATACGATTCTGAGCATAGGTAGGTATAATATTATTGAAAAAAATATGTAACAATGATAACTTTATTCATTATTTGCTAATTTCCGTTATAAAACGTAGTTTTTCTTAAGTTTAAGAAAATTGCTAGAAAAATGAAAAAAGTAGGTACTCACTAAAATAAATGTACCATCAAAATAGTTCTTTATCCCAAAAATTCTAACAAAGTATATACATACAAAAAAAGTCCAGTCAGTAAGGAATGGAAGTACCTACCTATTTCACTCGTCGGGTAGGATACTGGTGATGGTAGATATATTGAATTTGAAAGCAATGCAATAAATCATTTCTTTGAAAATAATTTTGAACAGAGCTTTGGTATAAAAAAAAAATTTGTTAACCATAATATTTTATATTTTATTTGAATTAATAAATTATTTACATTCATAAAATATTTCTGTTACAAAAGGTAGTTTTTCTTTACGCTTAAAGAATTAAAGAAACTACTAAAAAATTAGAAAAATCACTTCTTCAATGTATCAACTAAAACCAATTTGCTAGGTATCAAAAATGCACTTTTCTCCAAAATTCCTATTCGACTCCTTCTACCCCAAAAAAAGTGTGGGTACAATGTACATACAAAAATTAAAATACGCAAAATTGTGTAATCAATAGATTCATCGCTCTATTCAAAAAGTAAAGCATAACATAATTTTATACTTAATAGGTATATAAATATATGATGTATACGAGTATATCAACTATAAATACGTATTTATGTGGGGCTGCAGTCCTTCCCCAAATTAAGGAAAGTGTAGTCTGCGTTGCTAAATGTCTTGAAAAAATATTGGTAGGTATAGGTTCCAATGTACTATATTAGTTAGGATATCTGACAGTTAATTTGAAAAGTTTTCTATTTTAAACGAATATTATATCAACAAATTTTGATGAGTTAAATTTTTTTTTTTTAAACATTTATTTTATATTGTAATATTACTGCGGAAACTTCTAGCTGAAAGCTTCTTCTTGTCATCTATTTAGAACTCGTGTACTTGGTTATTTACCATAGTATTAAATACATTTAAAATTTTAAAAAAAAGAACATTTAGGTAGTACATAAATGTTCTCATATTTTTATAAATAAATTTATAAGTAAATGTATATATATATATATATAAATAATAAACTAGTATGCTAATAAAAAATGCATTTATAACTTGGAGAAAATAAACAATAATTACGAGTACCTACCCATAGAAAAATGAATATATTTCAGATTTTTTTTTTTTAATAGAAATTAAATTGTAGATTTCAAGCCTAAACATTTTAAATGCCTTTAATATTCGTCTAATTTAAAAATGTATAAGCTACTGTAACAGACCATTAACTCGAAGAAGGAGGGACAGCAAATGGTAAAATACAAAATACTAAATATTATAAAAATATTGAATATCTGTAAAATGTAAAAAAAATCAATAGATGATGCTATGATCCTACTTGCGAAGTAAATTAGATGGTGTCCAGTTTGTCCTATGTATATAATATTCAAATTAATATTTTTACTCGTACCTATATCCTAAGCTTTTTAGAAAATTATCATCAAATGTTTAATAACTATAGTTAGTTCCACCAAAAAAATTGCTGAATACGAATCTGATATATATATATATGTCTAGCTAATGTCTGAAATAATACTCAAATAGACTTTTTATTTCAAAAAATAGATTATGTAGATATTCTATAATCGCAATTTTGATTTATTTTTTAATATTCCCTATTTAAACATGAACCCCCAATTTCCAAAATTAATAGATTTTTGTGATTAATTTTTTAGTTCAAGGTCTAAAATGTGTGTATAAAAAATGTCTATACTTGTAAATATAGTACTACCTATATTATATAGAGCAAAAACTTTTTTTAAATAATATGTACCTGTCAGTGTTGTCACTGACTACTGAAGAAATTGCCGTTACATTTGCACGTTTTCATGGTCTCCGCCAGTTTAAATGTACTAAATGAACAGAAAATTTAAATATATACACTCTTAACCTGATATATTTACACTACTTATTATACACAATGAATTTATTATGGTTTAATTAATGTAAGAAAAACCTCATTACATATTATAAAATGAAAAAACTGTTTAAATCAAAAAAAAAACTCACTTTCGTTATATTCAGAAAAAGAACTATCATTATTATTTAGTATTTGCACAATTATACCATGGAAATTAAGTGTATATGGATATTGAAAATTAATTCTTCATTGATTACAATATACGTCTTAAAAGACTTCAATTTCGCCCGATCTCAATCACAGATATAGCCGTCTTTGTATTATAAACTGTGCAATGTATTGAAGTCCAAAATGTGTTATCAAAGAGATATAATATATAATATTGTATATGATAATAATACTATGCGTGCTATACGATGTACCGGTCTAACGCGATTTTAATGTTAAAATACGTGGCTGAAAGTGTACCTACTGTTTTATTTTTATTTTATTTATTATTTTACTAATTCGTATAATATTCTTTTTGATTGCAGTTAGTTCGTATGATTTTACATCAATATAAACGTATTAAGTATTTGTATTTCATATTAATATAATTACTACACGTTTATAGCTTAATACAATTAATTTCTTATCATTAGTACCTATATATTTTGTAAACATTCACTTCTTTGATAACGAATTTTAGGCTTCAACGATAACATGAAGATGACTATCTAGTTAGATTATAAATATCGGTGATCTCAATATAAATCCATATCAATCGGTTAAATTTCAGGAAAAATTTCACTACGGATGATAACATTTTGATTTAAAATGTTGACAATTTTCACTTTATCAAAAGTAAACCTAGGAATAGGTATGTTGAAAATATTGACGATTTTTAATAATTTCTGATCCTTTTCAGTAGTTTTCCTTTACATTTAAGAAACCTACTGGAAAATTAGAAAAACTGCCTCTTTAGTACAAGCTAGATTTAATTTTCTATCAAAAAGCTAATAAAGTTCTACCTATCTATACGACTTATTGAAAAATGATAATTAATGTCTGTGATGGGTTGTACGGGCGTTGAATCCCCACGCCCCACACGGGTCTGCTTGCTTGCAGTGGTAAGTGTGCAATACGAACTGGAGGGTATAGTAGGTATAAAGTATAAATTGGACTCCACTTTATACTTTAAATAAATTAAATATTATTATCCAAGTCAAAAAACCCTTATTTTTTTTTTTTTTTTGACAATATATGCATGGGTTCTAGATTGAACTGGAAATAATTTAATTTCTACATTTAAAATACGTTTCATGAGATTGACACTTTTCCCTGTGTTAATACCAATAATATAAAATCTTTATTGTTACGTTTTTATACTTCATTGTATATATATATATATATATATTTTGATATTTTGATTCATGCGAGTACACGTACTTGATATTCTATGATATATCTTTGAAATTTAAGTATTTAATTGTTATTGAATTATAACACGCGTAAGTATTGTGCGATACACATCCATAACTGAACTCGAAAACTAGTTCATACATAAAATCATTCAAATAATTATGTCATGGGCATCATTTATGGCATTGTACATAGTGTACCTATATGCAAATTTGTGGGGAAAAAACAAATATTGTTGTGCGTTGAGTTACAGACTACTAAATACATTTTATAGATCATAGTTTTATCATTTATTTACATCATCATGTAATTTATTATGCATAATAAAATATTTGTCCATATCCTGAATATACCAAGTTTAGTTTGCTATATAGGTACCTACGTAATGTTATGCACTTGGTTATACAATGGTAATATTATTGTTCATTTTTAAACGTATTTTTTTAATTTAATTTTTACACGAATTTAAATACAAATTGGGAGCCGATTAATGTAGCCCTCGCCCACATTATTTGTGGTATCACCTGGTTTAGGATCATAATATAATAAATATTATAAATATTTTCAATTTTTACCATAAATAAATGTAATTTTGAACATGGCTCAATATATTCGTTTCACAATTATGTGTTGTTTTTTTTTTTTTTTTTCTGTATTTTTGTACGTCTTTTTGACCAGAACTCATTCGTTACATCACATGTGTAGATACCTATACCTGCCCATTTTCCAGTAGAAAATTTGATCAGAATAGTACTTTGGAGAGGTAGTTTTTTGATAAATTCATAAGGAAAAATTATGTACCAAAAAGGGGGTTATTTCGTTGTAGTTCAAAAAAATATGTGTTTAAAAATTTACAATTTTCATTGAGTACCTACTAATATAGTTTACTATAATACATACGTCATCAAATTTTCAAAAATATTCAGGTACCTATAACTTCGTCAAAATGTTTATTTCACTTTTATTAATTATGTATACCAGTATTCAGAATCATTTTATTGAAATAAATTATTTATCATTTCTTTCAAATCCAATATATATCCCCCAACCGACAAACGAAGTGCTTCCACCATTTACTGACCAGAAATTTCTTCTATATATTTTAAATATCCCATTTAATATGTTTTTTTGAAATTTTTTAATGAAATTCTAAAAAATATATAATATACGAGTATGCGTTATACAACATATCATGTATAATAGGTACATATTAATTTATAATGCCTACTGATTATAGTTATGATCTAGGTAGACACCTATTAGTTATTAATTATTAGTTATTAATAATAAATATGGTTTATCTACCCAACACCTGTTAACAATGTTATATATGCGATAAAAATTATGGTCATAGTATTATACATATATATATAAGATTAAGTGTGAGTGTTTGGTAGTTATTTATCCTTATTTATAAATCTTTATTATATATTATAAATTATTTATTTAATATTTATCAATTATTATTATGTTACAAAATTACAGAGTTGTCCGTTATAGACTATAGTGAATGTTTTTGGCAAGACTGAAACCATATGAAACTTACCCGTATAAGTATGTAAAACCCGAATATATTTATTTAGGAACCTAATTATAACCTGAACTATATTAGAAATGGGGGGGGGGGGGTATCATTCGTCGTCTAAACTTAGAAAATAAGTCGGCAGAAGTCAGCAACAGTAAAATTAAATGTAGTCGGCAAATCAAGGTCAAAACAAAAGCAAAAAAAAAATAGATAATTTATGATAAATGTGTAAATAGTTTTAAAATCATAATTTATTAGTACTTGGTAACAATTTGCGTACGTAAATTTAAAATGGCCGTGCCGTAAGGACGACATTTATGGGATGCAAAGGTGTGATTTCGGTGATTTAAGTATATAAGATGAATATTATTAAAAATACAACTAAAATATTTAGTGGTAACTCTAAATAAGAACGCACTAATGCAATAATATTACTGCTTTAAAAAAAAAAGCCAATTACATATATATTATAATATGCAAAGGTGGGTATTATAACTTGTTAAAAAGTCACTCTTTATTCAACTAACTTAAACTATCATTGTAATAACTTGACTTTTTGCAGTTAATTATTTTAAAGATGTTAAAATGGGACAAACAGTTCTTGCGAAATTATTATATATTTTAAACAAAATGTATGTATAATTAATAATCATCAAAATTTATTTGTATATGTATTTAATTTAAATACACATAGATAGTGCTATAAAATATTCAATAATAATATTATATATACCTAGGGATGGGTAGCATTTCAAATAAAAGTATTTTGTATTTTGTATTTAAAATAAATTTTACGCGTATTTTAAGCACTTTAAATACAAAATACATTTTATTAAAATAAATTTCTTAAAAAAAATTGTTGTGATCAAATCATTTTTATACCGTTTTTGTGTTGTGTTTTTTTTTTTGGTGGTGCATTTGATAAAAATAATAATAGAAAAAAATTATGAAACTTAGATGAAACTTAAATAAAAAAAATGTTATAAATATAATTTAATAAAAATAAATTTAAATAATGCAATAATTTTAATAGTTAATGATGTCATGATATACTTTATTCAGATATGACGGCATTATTAGGCGTGTTTAGGCGATTAACCAAATGTAATTTGGTTACTGAATTTTATAAACAATCAGTTTTGGTTATAATAATTTATAACCGATCAAATGGAATGGTTATTATGTTTGGTTATAGATAAGACAAAATAGCATAACCTGGTTAATCGCGAAAACACGCCTATTATATATTAGTAACTGTTGTCACACGTTTAATATTGCGATCGGGAAATTATTATCCGACTGCCACGCGGCGTCTCCAGACCATAAATATTTCTTATTTTTATTACTATATTCATTATTTTTAATTTTATAGGAAGCGTGAAAATGAACATTAATAACTTATACCCAGATAACTTAAATGATGTTACTCTTACTGGTAAGTCGATGTTTATTTATTTAAATTAAGGTTGTAATTAAAGTGGGTCCCACATGAGTTCTTAGCACGTGTGCTCAAGTAGTCGCGTGTATTCATCGTTCCATTTGAACCAGCTTTACACTTACAGAACATCATTTTAATGTGATAATATTAATATTATAAGAAGAAAGTATAGAAATAAAATTGATGAACATTAGACCATGATGATGGTTAATATTACTAGTCGTGTAGGACAGGGTTAACTTAAGTTACAGACATGATAAACGATATCATAATATCCGCTTAAAAAAAAATGCCTATGATACTAGATGGTACATTCTTTTTAAACTGTATCATTGAAAGAACAGCCAGTAACTGCTGAGTGTTTGATGAGTTTCTACTTAGGAAGTTTTGAGCTACATAGAAGCTCATTATACTCTACTAGTAACCTTTTTATTTAATTGAAAAGTAATATCAAATATCAAATGTATATTGAATTCATGTTTAAAATTGTATTTGCTTATTTTTTAAAATATGAAGAGCATAAATTAAAAGTATCTGATCAAAGAAAAATTAATAAACAAAATCAACCCCTTTCTAATTCTGGTAAAATTATAAAACAATGTGTAATAACAATAAGTTTTGATCTTTTGGACAATTTGTTTGAACAATTAATATTTTAAAAGGAAACTAATCTTACTTTAAATAATATTAAAAGTATTAAAATATAGTATTACATTTGTGTTTAATTTTGTATTATATACAGTTTTCACTTAGTATTTTTTATTTAATAATTATAATTATGTTTCTTAATGTTTTTTAATGTTTTTAATATTTTTTTTTTTCTATCAATATAATATAGTCTAATTTTTTTTTTAAGTTATAACATAACAATAAAATTTTTATTCGTTTTTTATTCGTATAAAGTTAGGTATAATGTGTTTTACTATGTGTACCTATTTTATTTTTCAGAAAAGTATTTCAAATACTTTTAATGGTGTATTTTGTATTTTGTATTTGAAATACATTAAGTAATGTATTTTTCTCATTACTATATTACCTATATATTAGGTAGTATATGTACATTATGCATATGAACAGTTTCTTTTAAATAATTTTTATTTTATATAAAATTAAAACTTTTTTTAACCGAATTAAGTTAATATTTTCTCCGTTTTAACTTTATGTTTATCAAGTTAAAATTATTTTTTTTGTTAATAATTAATTCTTAACTAAAGGTTTTCACTTCAATTTAAATTAACTTATCTAAATAAATTGTTTATTCAATTGCCACATTTCATAGGTACCATGTACTTACCTATAACAGTAATTTGTACCTACGTCATATGTAGAAACCTAATTTGTGAAAATAATAAATAACATGATTATAATTTTTCATTAACTGCCTATGAGTATCCTTACACAGCATATTGTAGGAAATTAAAATATGTCATGAAATGAATACTATTATAAATTATAGTTTGTATGGATATATAATAGCAATACCTATATTTAATATTAAATTGATATTTATTGTTGTATGTACTATTGTATCGTTAAAACTGTAAAACTAATAACTAACTTGATTTTCTTCTAGTAAACTGGAATAATAATTTCCCGAAAAATGGAATATTTGTAAATCATTTATTCAAAAATAATTGTATTTTTCACAGTATATGCAAATTATAAAAATAAAAATAAATATGTCAAAAATTATACTAAAATACATTCGAAGAGAAAGTTGAACTAATAAATACGTAATGGAAGTAAAAAATTTTCTAGAATTTAGGAACCTACCTATTACACCTACTCATATGGCCATATACCTACCTACTGGTTAATGGTTCGGTGGACATTTGTTTTTTGACCTAGTTCAAGTTTGACAAAGCTTCTAATAAACTAAATTGAAATGACGCCTTTGAATATCGCATACGACGTACTAATTTAAATAGGTAATAATTTACAATGTGTTCAAAAGGAAAATATTTTTTATGCAAAAGATTATATTTTGTTTATACAATATGACCTGGGTTAAAAGAATGTTCATTTGTAAGTATATTCTATCTAATAATAATAATTAAAATTAAATTCTGATATGCAAAAGCTGTAAAGAAATTGTAAAGAAAAGCTGTTAAAAATGTACACATTTTTAACAATTAAAATGTTTTCACTATCTACGTATTCTTCAGCCGTATATTTTTCGTATTCAGTGACATTTTATTAATATGTTCAAAAAATATTCTTTTAAATGACTAACTGATCAAGTTCATATTGTAGTTCAGTGTCGTAATTTGTGGGAAGGGGTGTCCTCCATGTCTGAACACCCCCTCACGACTTACAGAAAAAAAATAATACCTACGTATATCAAACTGCAAAAGTATAAAATTGTATTATTTGATTATTGATAAAAAATGAATGAAAATTGGTTTATAAAATTATATAATATGGTAGTATAAAATGGTCGTCCAAAATTATGTATTTTCGTTATCGATGTATACCGCGTAGTGAGTATCTGGCCTATACATAGGTACTCAAATACGTAAATTACTCAGTCGTCTGCCCATTGTTTTAACATAGTCAAAGTAAGTTTTAAAAATATTAAACATTTATTTTTAAAGATTTACATTTAAGTAATATGTAATTATGAAAATAATTTAAGGATTCTAAAGGGGGTATATGGAAAGGGTCCGTTTACCACAGCCTTATGGTACCTATCCTTTAAAAATTTCGGACACGCGCCCACCAAAAAAAAAAAAAATATCCCAAATTACGCCACTGTTGTAGTTTATTGTCTTAATATTAAACTTGTCTTTTACGATAGAAAATATACGAATTTCAATAATTATTAAATATTTGTAAAACAAAAATACTCGTTTTTTCAAAATGAATTAAATTTAACGAAAACTGGTAAATTTTTGGAAAATTGTAAAGGATAAATAATAAAAGCAGTCTTATATTTATCGCGTATAAGATTATTTCTAAAACTTGAAATATTTAACATCCGTATTCACTAAAAACAAACAACTAAGTCATTTTTGTTAACATTTCCATATATTACGCGTATTATTATACTATATTTTTATTGACCAGGTAACTATAATTTGTGGTCCCAACTCCCAAACAGGGTAAGTAAACCACTACTGCACTGGAATCGTGTCCACTGGAAACAAAAACTTGTTATATCAATACGGCTAGGTACATCGGATGATTTAACAGGTCAAGCCCAAGGTAAACGAGTCCTTCAACCGTGTGTAATTCATTGTAACATTTCGCTTAAAGAAGGCACCTTATAGACACGCAGTGAAGGTTGATTCTGGTTCTCTGGGCAAGATACTAACAGGTGTAGAATATTTTAGCGAAATACGACTGCATAGTAATAAGAAAATATATGAAATATGGCATAGTATGCAGCCATAGCCAATATCAAATTAAATGGTTATCTTATCATTATTGGTTATCACTATCACTATATGGTTATATAACTTATCAGAGACTTTGTTCGATATATATTTGTCCGATTACAATGTATTACAATTAAATTTGTGTCCATATATACCTATTATATGGACGACCCTTGATTAAAAAAAAAATACCAAAGGTGGACATCAGATAATATTTATGGTAAAAATTGGTGTATATTTCAAATTATTTTTTACCATTATTAGCCAATCAAATTTTCGGTGACCAAAACAGCAATGTACGTACTTAACTATTTGTTATTTTCATATTTGTAGCCATTTTTCGTTATAATCTGCAGTATAAGGAAACTATATTTACCATATATAAAAATGACAAATTTAAAGTACCAACTAGAATGAATTTACTATCAAAAACCTCTTTACCTCGAAAATTCTTCCTCGACTCCTTCCCACCCAAAAAAGTGTAAACGTACAAAAATAAAAATAAAAAAATCCCGCCAGTAGGGAAATGGTAGTCATCGGATGGATACTTGTGGTAAATGTATTGAATTTGAAAGCAACAATAAATCATTTCTTTCGATATAAAGTCTTTGAGTGAAACTCGATGTCCTACAAAAATATTACGTTTGAAAATTTGAAAACTGTTTAATGTCACTATTATAATATTATATTTGGTGAATATTTCAAGTTTCTGACATTTGAATTTTCCAATGTTTTATAATTTCCCGTTTTTTTTTTTGGTATAAATATTATAATATTACCTATATAGTCGGTGGCTACCATAACTGGTTTATTTGTTGTTTTTAATTTTTAACAGCTTTTCTAATAATTATATCATAAAAGGTCGTCTTCGTTACGCTTTTGAAAACTACTTAGAAAAAAATGATTTCTATAAAGTACCAATTAGGACCAATTTTCTAACAAAAACATCTATACCAAAAACTCTTTCTACCCGAAAAAGTGTATAAATACATAAAAAAAAATAAAAACACATCATTGTTATATTAATACGACCAGAAGCTAGAATGTCAAAACATATTTTTAACTCAATTATGTAGGGGAATTAAAAATCAATTCCAATTGAGCAATATCTTTTTGTCAAATCTAGATATTTTGATCAAATTTTGTGGATACAATATATGTTAAAAATTGTTTTACATAAAAATATATAAATATATTTTATAAATGTAATTTTCCCATACAACATGAATATATATATATTGATTATTAAGTCAACATTAAATTATAATTTAATATTCAATTTTATAGTTTTCAATTAAGAAAAAATAACAATTAAACATATAAGAGTATTAAATAAATTTATTTACTTAAATAGGTACTTGATAAATATTTATAAATAAATGTTTATTAAATATTTCGTTTTAAATATAAAATTGAAATATTTATTCAATATTTAATAAATATTAAAATTTAAATATTTGAATTCCAATCAAATTCCAATATTAACACAGTGATTTTCATTGAAAATGATGTGTAGGTTAATTATATAAATTACAACATCGAAATAATTGAATATTTATTGTAACAATTATTCATAAAACTAATTATTCAGAAAATGTTAAAATTATTAAACATTGATATTTCAAATTGGTATATTAGATTATGAATAAAAAAACATATATGAACAAAAATTAAAAATATTTGTTTAGAATTAATTATTAATCTAAAACCATAGAATTCTTGTGTTAAAATGTTTTTAACTCTTTATTAATCTATACTAAAACTTCGGTTTAATAGTCATTAGTTTCAAAAAATTATTATTATTATATTTATCAATGAAATGTACTATGTAATGCATCAATTTTCAAGGAATTGTATATAGGCAATTTCAAAAACATTATTACGCCTTGTTTTAAACCAGATTATAAGGCGTTATGTATATGCAATTTATTAGAGATTACAATGAAAATGATTATCTAACTGTTGAAAAAATATTATTTACTCTGTATGAAAAATGTAAATGTATTTATACATTTTATGAATTTTATGAAAAAAAAAAAAAAAAAAATGAATTTAAAGGCTACGCTAAATTCTATAAGTAATCTTTTTTAAGAAAAACAGTTTTACCCATCACATGCGAATGCATACCTTTAAATAATTAAAATTGAATTTATCTGATATTCATCTGGATGACAATTAATTTATCTTCATCTTTATCTAGATATAATTCAGATTAGTCATCTTTATCGATATCTAGATCTTTATCTTATCTAGATGATTTTTTTTTTTTTTTGTTGCCTATCTAAATCCAACACTATAAATTACCCGTAATCAAAAATAATTTTTTGGGTTTTTTAATGTACCGGTCATTATTGTAAATCATTACCTGTAATTTTAATAAAACCAATGTTTAAAGTAACCAAAAAAGGATTCAGTTATTCTTCTCCAAAATTTAAAAAACAAATGTGTATTTGAGTTATTTATTTATAGCAAAACGGTCCTGTCCAATCGTATTTCCAAGTAATATTTTTACTCTTTTTAAAGTTGAAAAAAACGCTCAACTTCTTTAGTAGATACCAATATAAGTGTTGCTAAAATCCATAAAAGGAAATTTATAATCATATAAAAATTTAAATTATACAAATCCAAAATTTCCAAAATATTTGTAAGAAGATTTTTAGAATTCTTCCATTTTTGGCATTAAAATAAGTACAAACTTTTTAAAATATTTTCAAAAACTTTATAATAAAAAAAAAAAAAGTACTTAAACTTTTAGTAATTTTTAGTATTTTCTTCCAAAGCAAATTTTGGTGATAATATTTTTACAGATGATAAACTATCATTATCTTATTCAAACCTATTTTCCAGGTTTATTATAAGGCTATCTAAACACTATAGAAACACAGAAATTCTATAATATTCTTTTGGAAAATTATTACAATAATAATAATTTTTACAGGTTTGGGGATTATTGCAATGCAAATAGTTTTAATTTCGACATCAAAATACTTTTTTCCTAATTTCTTAGCCTTTTAAAAAAATAAACAAATGTCCTGAATTAATTCGAAGGTATCTCAGTATTTTTTAAATATTTTTAACATAGTTCATAGCAGATGAAAGATCATGATTGGAATTTTATAAATAATGTGATAGCGGAAGGGTATAGCAAAAGCATAACAGCATGCACCATGGTACCTCACTCTGTATATTCTTTGTTATTTCATTCATTACTATAGAAAATCAGTAAAGACTCAAAACCAAATCCTGGTGCATTCCTACTCTGACCGTCAAATCCTCAGTTTTCCTACACAATCTCTCTACTCTTGTACTTACCCCTTCATATATGTTCTCAATTACATTCATGTATACCTTTTCTTATTTATACCCTTTCTTTATTAATGCCCATTTCAAAATCTCTCTAGGAACCCAATTGTACACCTTCTCTATATTAAAAAATACTATAAATACTACCTATAGGTATACCTATATACTATACATTTACTATATAAATACCTTATCCTCTTAACACTTATTTCACCATAATTACTTTATCACTTTTTATGACTACCTCTAACACTCTTCCTTTCATTTCTTCGTTTACAATCATTCCTACGCCATTCCTTATACTGGTATTTTCTAAGTATATGATTTTATACCCCTCAACAATTTTCTTTGCATTCTCCCCTTTCTTTCTTACACACCTGATATCCCCGTTGTGTCCATCCGTCTGTTTATATTTACTAACACATAGTTATGATTTTTAATTTGGTTACCAACCACCAAGGTGATAAATATTATTCGTTTAATAATAATTTTATTACATAGTTACGAAGAACATTATTGATTTTATTACTAGGGGATATATATTATTCGTTTTGTTTATAATATTTTTAGATTTTGTTTAAAATACGTTTGGAAAAAGAAATTGAGAATGCTCACAGGGTGAACTTTTCTAACTAATTGTTTAATTTAATATAAGTTGAACAAATTCAATTTTTAAATATATTTTTGACGTATTTTAATCATTATTATGTGAAAAATATATATTGTTTTTATTCTTTTCATGTAAAATAATTTGGTTAATTAATAATAAACTCATAAAATAATGTATATTAGAAAGTATTTACATATTAAATAAAATTGCCCTCAAAATAAAAAAAATCAAGTACCCTTTATAAAAAGTCAACTTTGACCACTAAAGTATATACACTTTTATATACTCTAAGCTTTGACCACTAAAACTCTTGTAACAGTTAAACTGACCTACTCTATAGTTGAGGGGATTGTACGCAAGAGCGATTTTTTTTTTAAGATTTTTAATCGAATAATGAGAAAAAAATGGTAGATATATAAAATAATATGGATAATATTGATATATGTATAAGATCCAATGTTTCCCCCTCCTAAAAAAAAAAAAAATCTGGCTACAGCACTGTAGTATTAGTTGATGCTTTTTTATTATAAATTTTAAATAATAAACGTTATAAAAATCTTAAATTTTTACTACCAGTTTTAATTGATAAGTATGCTTGAATGGGTTAATAATCAAAAACATTTGAGCGCTATTTCCACTGAAATCATATTTGAAAGTTTGTCAAAATTATTATTGTAAACCAAAGTTACAAATTTATTAATTACATTTAATTACTTTTAAATAAATTATTGGTTTTGGAATGATTAATAACAAAAACGCATAGGGGTATTTAATCTTTACATAAATATTAACACTGCTAAAATTCTGACGTTTATCATTTTTGTTTCTTATTATCATGATTACAATTTAAATTGTAAATTATATTTTTGATGCCATAAACATTAGAACGACACCAAATCGTATTCTATGAGAAAAGCTAAACATTACCACAAAATATTACAAAAGCGACACGGGGCAAAAAATAGTGTACCGTACATGATCATATATTCAATTATCTTATGGAGGACACCATAGAACATACATGATCATAGGAACGGTTTACGGGTTTGTAGTTAACGACCTCTCGCTACCCGTCCGACCAACACAAAAGAGATTATAGTGATTACGTGTTATCTTTAATTTTAATTCCGCGTTTTTTTTGTGTACGATTATTCAAATCGCAAAACATATGATTATTTTCGGAGAAATTGCTGGGTAACGTTCTTCTAGATCCTCGGTTAACTAGATACACATACGTTCAAGGGAACCGAAACGCAATTCATGAGAACAAAGGATTTTTTAGCTCGTGCAGTACGTATGACTTAACTTATTGTATCGGTCTGGATTTTAGTATCCACCAGAGCATTCTGTGAGCAGTTATTCTGAATTACTTTACACATGGGTCGGTGCGTGATCTGGTGAATGCTACAAATTTAAACCGTTTTTTTCTTCTCTCCTAACAGGCTAATAGATCTTTTCTCTAATATGCGTTTGTTTAGGTAATATATATATATATATATATATAATATATGTAATAAATAGTATACAAAATAAACAAATCTTTAGTAATTAATTTTTGAATGCATAAAATTTGTCAATTTTTAAATTCTTTATTTATATCAAGTACCTATCTGTAAGGATAAAATGAAAAAGGTTCAACGAAATCCCATCTGGGCTAATTTCAATGATTATGACGATATCATTATGACGGTACGGATTCTAATTCGTGGACAGGTATGTATTTTTATTTTTTATAAATAATGTGACAATATGTCTAAATTTGCATTAACTCCTATTAAAATTATTACCTATTAGATATGAAAAGCATTTTATAGTTGTTTTTCAACCATTTGAGTAGGTACCTACATTAAAAACATTAAACTACATAATATAAACATTTTTTTTTTTTATATTAAAAGAAAAATTTAATGACAATCCTTGTGATTTATAAATTATTAATAACTACTCATATGATTTTATAAATTCTTATTCACATTTAATATTTCAAATATAATATGATTTTAAAGTTTTACTCTTGATATTTAGTATTTTAGTAGGAGTAAAATAGAATATATAGAGTATGATTTTGGTGAAAGGAAACACAGAGGGAATAGGGAAAAACCAGAAATAAAGTTGAGTGGTTATAAAGTTGAAGAGTTTGAGGGGTTCGAGTATTTAGGGTCTGTTGTACAGAAAAATGGGGTCTTCGAGGAAGATATGAAACACAGGATTAAGTGTGGATGGATGAAATGGAGAGAAATGTCAAGTATTTTGTGTGACAAGAGAATCCCTATTAGGTTAAAAGATAAATTTTATAAGGCATTGGTGAGACCTGCAATGATGTATGGAAAAAAAATGTTAGGCAGTAGATAGTAAGATAAAACAGAGAATGAGTGTAGCAGAAATGAGAATGTTAAGGTGGATGAGTGTAGTAACTAGAGAGGATAAAATAAGGAATGAGTACCAATGTAAAAGGTAGTATAAGAGTAGCTTTAATAATTTACAAAATAAGGGAGAATAGATTAAGATGGCTCAGGCATGTATTAAGGAAAGAAGACACTGATGCAGTAAAATTAGTAAAGAAATGCATGTTAATGGAAAGAGGCGAAGAGGACGACCAAAAAAGAGGTAGACGGTGTGATGGTGAATTAAATGATGAAGGTGGGGTTATATGAAGAAGATGTGGGAGATATGATTAAGTGGAAATGTAGGACTAGGGTGGCCAACCCCAAATAGTTGGGAGAGAAGGATAAGGAGAAAAAGAAAATTTTTCGTATTTTACTTTAAGAGGGCAATATATCTACATTTACCATCTCTGGCCATCTAATGTTCTATATTGTTCATCTAATGAACAATATAGTAAAATTACAGAACACAAAATAAAAATGTCACATTTATGTTAAAATTAAAATTGAAACACCTATTAAGAATTTTAAAAAAGATAATATATTTTAGAAAATTACATATATCCTCTAAAATATTATTTTACAGAAAAGATACAGGTACTAAAAATAAGAAAACTTGAAATACTGTACCTTCTATATTAAACTATATTTTAAGAAACATATGTATTATTTTAGAAAATATACTACTTTTCAAAATTAATAATAGATGTATTCATTCTAATTTTAATGAAGACTTTTTTGTTTTAAGTAGTTTAAGTAGTTTAATTTTACAATATTTGCTACTAAATTGACGGAGACCGCAAATGTAAGTATTGCAACATGTATAAAGCATATTCAGTATAAAATTAACATTAAAAAACATTTTTGAATACAACTATGCAATTGATACAAGTTAATTAGGTAGTTAATATTATTTTATATTAAAATGCAAAACTAAATAATATTCAGTTCCACCGAAAATGTTTTATTATTTTCTATACCATTTAAATGTTTTTTTTATTTTTCAGGAAGTTGAAAATATTATTGGTATAGGAGGCGAAACATTAAATAGTATAAGAGACCAAGTAAATAACAATCTATTTTATTAATAAAAACTGTAATTATATCAAATATTTGTTTATATTTGTTTAGTCTGGTACTAGGATTTTAATGAATGATGATTCAACTCCGGAACGTATTTTTGCCATTACAGGATTTATAAAAAATATTTATAATGCTATTGAACTTATAGTATTAAAAATTAAAGAAGTATTAATTTTAACATATCTTAAAATTGTATATTATGGTCCAATAATTTTTTTTTTTTTTTTTTAGTATTTTCAAAAACTGACATGTTTTGGTAATTGGAACAGCCCGGAAATACCATTGACTCTTAAGTTAATTGTGCCAGAATCACAATGTGGTTACATAATTGGCAAAGGCGGTTACAGAATAAGTGAAATTAGAAATTTAAGTGGGTCTATAATACACATAGGAACAGAAAATTTGCCTAATTCAAATGAACGGCTTATTTCAATTTGTGGTACTACAAACGCAATATCAAAATGTGTTTATCAATTGTGCAAAGTGCTATCAAGTGTAATATAACATATTTTATTATTTATTATCCAATATATCATTACATTTTTGTATTATTTTTTTAATTTTTCAGGCCTCCCCTCTGCGTGCAACTTTACCTTATGATCCGAATAATCAAACTTCTGGAATTGCTACTACTAGTGTAATATTTGATAATGATGTAAGTTAACCTATACTAATTACAACTAATTTATGATATACATTTAATTAACATTTTAAACAATATTTTAGTTTGGGAGACAACACAATAATACTTTAACAGGACTTACAAATCATGGTTTGGGAACTACATCAACTGGTGATATCAATTCTGGTGGTATGTACTAATATGAATATAGGCTGAATGGTAGTAAGAAAACGATTAAATTACTAAAACTATTAAGTATAATAGAAATAAATAGAAGTTCTATATATAAATATATATATATATTTTTTTTTTTCATAAATAATTCGAATATATATTCTTAATAGGATGAAAGCATATTTATACTGATTCATAATAAATATTCATCAAAATAGTTAACAAACTAATAATTAACTAACAATGTAACAAACATCATAATTATATATAAGAAAAATGATCATCATGCATATAGTGATGTAGTCGTAAATAAATTAGTGGATACACGCCCACTTCAGGCACGTAACTAAGATTTTTTCCATATGTAATCAAAAAAATTCATCGGCATTTTTCCCCAAATATCAATAAAACTCTTTCTAAAATGGGAAATAAGCAGAAAAGCTAAAAATAATTGAGAAAACCAACTCATGTCACTGACTTCTAAGGGGATTCATGCCGTTCCTATATTGAATTAAACCAAGCATGAGGGGAAAGAGGAATGAGTTACCAAGTTTAAACTCTGTACTGCACAAATCCTCAATTTATTTTTATTTAAATATCACAACTAGCTATACGTAATATGTATTACAGATACGTTAAGTGTGAATTTGTTTTTAGACAAAAAACTTTTCGCCACGAGCAGGTTTGAATTATATAATGTTACCAAAATATATTGCATATGTAAATGACAATAGTCAAAAAATATTGGCGCTCTGTACGCCAACGTAGCACTGTTCCACTATGGTAAGGTTGCTGGGTGGAAAATGGGTTTCACTCTTAAAGTGTGGCAAGTATAATAGGATTTTTTCTAACAATTTTCTAAATTGTGAATTTTATCTCTTCCTTTCTTCAAACATGTATTTAAACCAATAATTCTAATAGGAGTGCTTATCCATTTTCCAGTAGTGATTACATCAAGTTGGTAGGTACTTTAGAGAAGTCATTATATGATTTTCTCAATAATTTTTTTAACTTGTAATAAAAAACTACCAAAAAAGTACATATAAAATGGTAAAAATATGATTTTGCAAATTTAAAATTTGTCATTTCTTTATAATTCGAAGATAATAATCCTAACCCTTAAGGACTTGACATTTTCACCAAAAATGCATGTAAAATTAACTTCAAATTTATTTTGTTAATTGTATGCTATATTAAAATTTTGATGAAAAAAGGATCTAAATACATGATATTTTTACAAAGTATGTATTTATATGTACTTAGTTTTTATATGAATTTACTATATTTTTCAAAAATATTATCTCAATTTTGGGGTCTTTATAGCAATTTAAAATTTTTAATTTATGTATTTTATACAGAGATTTAGATTCAAAAGAGTTTTATTGAAAGACATTTTAAATCATATTAGGTATTATACAATGTTAATATGACACATCAAATAATCAAATGTCTTCTTCTTCTTCTTTTTCTTCTTCTTCGCCTTCTATCCCAACTATTTGGGGTCGGCTACCCTGGTCCTACACTTCCACTTAACTCTATCTCCCGCATCTTTTTCACTTACTCCCACCTTCCTCATATCACTCACCATTACATTCCCCCATCTCTTTTTCGGTCTTCCCCCCCTCTTACCAACAACATACATTTCCCTTACTAATCTTACTGCCTCAGTCTCTTCCCTCTTTAATACATGCCCGAGCCATCTTAATCTATTTTCTCTCATTTTGTCTACTATCGAAGCTACCCCTATACTACCTCTGATATACTCATTCCTTATTTTATCCTCTCTAGTAACTCCACTCATCCACCTTAACATTCTCATCTCAGCTACACTCATTCTC